>JAMKCH010064238.1:0-67769 GCA_023653785.1 Ophioderma brevispina
ACTCAATTTGACCGGCGGTAAGCTTAAAATTAGCTCTACCAACCGGTACAAAATCTCAATAAAGTACGTGAAATAGCAATATTAGCTTATAACCAATAGTCAGGCAGCAGTTGTCAGCTACTGCGATAATTTTGCTAGGGTGAAAGCATATTGTGAAAAGGCGCCCCCAGGTGACGAAATACGACACTGAAAATTCGGCAACAAGTTGAAAGCGATTCCTTGTGATGTCCTTGAACACATGAAAGTGAAAAATCAAAGTTGGCAAAATTATCGCAGTAGTGATAATATAGTGACATCTGCTGCCTGACTACAAGAGGATTTCCAACTACCGGTACTCAATTTTACCCAGCACTAACTTTGGCCTGGCTATAACCTTGTAACATTTGGATTTTCAAGATAAGCATTGACAAATTTTTATAATATGGTTGTATAAGGCCAAATAAAACAAGAATTACACAATAATTAAGATGGCCCCACACATTATTTAGTTCATATGCAAATTAGCTCATTAATATTCATTAACATCTGGATGCAAAACTGCAGAGCATCAGAAGTCATGGTTTACCACTAACAAGTTTAAAGTTATTAATACATTCTAGTAGGCTGTGCACAGAAATTTTACTGTAGTTCATGTTGTAATTGATAAATTCAGCAAATTCTTACAAAAAATGCCAAAAGGAAAATATCAACCATAAGAAAAAGGTGATTTAAGATTGCCCTCTGATTTGCCTGCAAATCAATATTGGTTGCAGGCAAGTTTATTAAAACTATTTAGATCACCAGTATTTGTAATATGTATGCATAATTATAAAAGTATCTACCAAAAGTGAATACACAAAAAATCAATCAAAATAGCAATAATCAATTATTACTATTTGTTCCAGCACAACTTTGACCTCTGGATATTTAAATAAATATCAATCTAATAATTTAAATACAAAAGAAACTAACCATCTGGTTTTAATGCACAACACTGCATGCCTACCTCCTGTGTGAAGGAATGGTTTTTACCTCCTCATTCGTAAAATTGCCAAATACCAAACTTTTTTTTTTAAAGGGCTTTTCAAATACAGTGTCCACAACAAAACAAAAAAACAAAAATGTGATTAAGGGGCATTGAAGTCCTGCCTCAAGCATGTAGGAATGTGTTTTGATATCAGTGTGACTCTTACGTGTACTTGTATGTGATTAGGAGCACTGACTCTGTCGCCATGTAGGAATGTGTTTTTATATCAGGGCTGTTTTTTTTCCTTTAGTTTTCTTGTATTTGATTAGACTCATTGAGTACTGACTCACGTAGGAAAAGTGTTTTCATTCAGTGCATCTTAGTTTTCTCAAAAATAGTGGTCAAATATGCACTTAAACCACCCTAACAAATCCTGACCTCAAGTCCCCTAACATCCTTGTGTTCTCTTTCTCCCAATGCATATTTAACAGGATAAATTACATATGTCTCATATTACCCATCATCTACAATGATTGTTTTCATTCTAAAAGTCAATTATGCATAGATAGAAGCTAAGGGTAGTTTCTGTCCTGGGGACACCAAATTGGCGTGAGAAAGGAAAGGGCATTACCCATAGGAAGGGGGTACATCTGCATTCTAAAAAATGAAAGCATGGGAGTGGGATGGAGAAGGAAATAAACAACGTTTCTTATGATTCTTAGTGGGTGCTTGTTTCTCGCTTTTTAAGATAACGTTGAAGGCATTGCTTCAGCACCAATACTCTGCTTATGGGTACCGTTTGACTCATGGGATGCAACACAGTTCCTCTGTGGAAGTCATCAATCCCGGACATCCATAAGAAAGTTACTAGTTAAATGATAAATATTTAGGTTGATTGCGATTTTCTTATGAAAAAAAATGAAGAATAATTTTGCCAAAGAAAGCAGGAACAAAACAGTAGTTCTTGACGTGCTATCTTGCATGCATCAGGATCTCCTGGAACATTGTAGGTAGCAATACTCTAATATTTTCCATGTTAAGGATATATAATGTAATTGGACTGGGCACTTCATGTAGTGACGCCTCTATTTACTCATTCGCCCTCAAAAATCTAATCAGATCAAGAACAAATTGCCCTTCTTACCATCCACCAAGTTCACCACGAGAGTCTACAGAACCAGGGATAGAATTTCGGCAGAATAAAGAATCGATTCTTGCAAAGATTCTCGTAAACCTGATTTTGCGTGAATCAATGTGATCTCGTAAACTTAAAATTAACACAGTATCGAATTAGATGATTCTCACAAAATTTGTTGTTGTAATCAAGACTGATTCTCGCACTCAGCGACGAAATTCTACCCCTGAGAACTCAAGATAATAGTCAATTTGAAAACTTTACCTAAATGTCACAGATATATACACATATGCAAACACAAGAAATTAGCAATTGCCACAGTATTTCGAACCTCACTCAGGTGAGACAAAAGGTGATCCACTACATGTGAAACTCCGATCAAAAGTGGATCTGGATGTTCTAACGTGCTCCAAAATAAGTCCTGAACAAAGTTTTCTGTTTAAAATAACAAATTCAGAATATTCGGTTGCAATCATTTATTTTATTATCTGGCTTGGAAAAGTGACCCACTGCATAGTAATATGAACCAGACCGACATTAAGACATATCAGTAATTCAATCAAAAGAATCAAAATATTTGAAATTTGACCGGAATAGCTTAAAAGTGAAGGATAAGTCAGTCAGAACTCTGTAAGTTACTTTTTCCAAGGTGAAGAACTGACAGAAAAGGAAAACGCCTGTGTCCAAAGATAAGAATTTCCATTCAGTTACATGTTGTAGTAAGTGTACGTATAGACAAATGACTAAAGAAATGTCCTTATTAAGGATTCTGGTCTAAGCATTGCAAGGTACATTAGTGTACTTGTACAGACATTTAAAAATCATGATAGTGCCGTTTAAGGAAGACTTTCACTTATTAATTTTAAGAAAATTCTAGGATTTCAGGGTGGTCTTGACACTATGAACTGATTCAGAGATCCAAGTGTTTAATCATAATCTCCTTCTGTTTTGTCACTATTTCTAAAGAGGACCACAAAATAAACCCTTTGTTGAAAATTCCAACTGAGGGATTCCAAGGGGTATTAAAGTTGACATTCTGAGATCCAGTGGTGATCAAACCTCTTCGGTTTGCCGTAGTTCTGATAGGCTTGGTTAAGACGCTTCGCTTGAATTATTTAACTAGCAAAATCCGTTGAGATCTAGCCTATTCCTGGTATTAAAATCCAAACCGGATGAGAATCCCACCAACCGACATGCCAGTGCAATGCTAGGTCTTCACTGTTATTCGGTAAGCATTGAAAAGACGAGTGACGTGCACGTGCAGATGAATTTTCCTTCTCAGCGAAGCGTCTTGGCTAGTTTGTAAATCTTGTTCCGAGATTGGGAAAAAGTCTTCGCGGGGGGTTGTTTTCCATATACGGGCGACGATGAATTATTCAAGTTTTACTAGCCAATCAAAGATACATGCTGCAATGACGTATTATTACTGGATCGAGATTAATTTAGTCATGAGAGTGACCTTTGTACATGAAGCACGGGACCAGTCACCAGACACGTTCATGCTCGGCTATACTCATGATGACAGCATGAATCGACATCATGTATCCAATGCGTAAGCTACTGTGTTAATTTGCTAATGGTTCGGCCCATCCAGTTGTATGAAATACAGAACGAACAAGACGCTCGGCTCGCCTCGCAGTGAGCAATTCATTATTTAGCAATTTCTAATATGGGAGGAGATTCGGGTACAGCAGTGTTGACAAGGGTTTTGACTTGTGAACGGTACTAATTCGTTTATAAATGGGAGTGATTCATGTATTATAAATGGAAGGTATGAAATAGATTTTGAGACCATTTTCTATAATTTGACATGTGTACAAGTTTACATGGGCACGGGACTAGGCTTAGGCTTTTCTTATGCCATGTGTTACGGGTTTACATATCCGAAGTACTCTGACTGAACACTCCATATTGGGGGTCGTGGTCCATGGTCTTCGCCTGGGCTACGACGTGTCGAGCTTGGGTTTAAATAGACTCGGCACAGGGGAGAGGGCCAATACCAATGATCATACATACCCCCCTCGAAAAGGGACATAGCCGAGCGTCTTACAAGCTATAGTTCAGGGACAGGGACACCAAAATAACACTATGCTAAAAAAGTCTAATTATGCAACTCCAAGTTTTGATTTTAGTATTTTTTTTTAATTTCAGTTCTTAATCGGCCAAGGTGTAATTGTATGGATCTGGACATAAAAAAATATGGCTTATTATTTGGGTTATTGGTTAATTCAGAGGTAGGTAGTGACTGCATGCAAAAATTCAACTTTTTTCCACAAACATTGAGGGTGCAGTTACACCCAGTCTCCCACAATCCTCTGAATGCCCCTGTAAGTATCTAGTGGCTTGGCAAGGAGTTCCTAATTGATGTTGAGCATGTCTGTCAGAGGGACTTGTCATGTAGCAAAAATGTTAGAAAAATTGCTGCTGCATTAAACAGCAGTTAATTGTAATAAGATATAGTATGCTAGCTACATTTGGAAATTGTATAAAATGTAGAGTTTTGAACAGTAATAGCATTCACATGATGATGGAGATAATATGAGATGATGATGTCTGCATGCATATGTTTTGGTTAATTTTTGTTCAATTTTTTTTTTCACGCTAAAATTTGCAATGATGATGAAATAAATTTCAGAACCCAATTGATCAAAAATTGTCAAAGACAAACAATTTACTAACACATCTCCTAATAAAAGAATATTTTTAAAAATTGTTTGCATATTATTTTGCATGCAAGGAATTCAACTTTAATTGGAATTACTGACTGTGTCCCAAAAACAAAAATTGTTGCATCAAAAAAAACAAAAAATCTGAAATGCCTTGAGTGATGGCATACACCAGGATACCAGGAATGTATTTAAAGGACACTACCAGTGATGAAAAAAAATTATTTGAAATTTGCAGGATAGCTTCAACTGAAGGATAAGTCTGTAGAATTATCAACGTTACCTTTTCCAGCTGTAGGATTGACAGAAAGGGAAGAAAAAAACGGCGTGTTTCAGAAACGATTCTCATTCAATTATGTGTTGTAGAGAGTGTCCGTACGAACAGTCATGCTAAAATCTTGATCTGTCTGTAGTCGGTTGTTTCGGTCTATTATTTGCAGGGTATGGTTAGATACATGTACTGTTACATCCATGCAACCCCAAAATCTGATTTTTGATGATTTTTCGATTTGCTGACTTATAAGCAAATCACTGATAGTGCCCTTAATTGCTTGGTGTGTTAAAGCAGTATTTCTCTGCTGTAAAATCAAGTTTAGGAAACAGAATTCCCAGACATTTGGAATTTAATTTGAAAAATACAAAATCTGAGGAAACCAGCTTTAACACTTCCTGACATAAATGTTGATCTAAAGTTCGAATTTCTTTTGGTGTGTTTTTGTTGTGGTTTCCTGTTTTGTTTTTGCTTACTCTTATTTCCATTTAGAAGTTGACTTTAAATTAGACAAGAAACATTTTTGATGAGAAGTTTACTGAGAACACTGCTATGAAAAAATTCTTTCAAATAACTTATTAGTGGTGTAAAGACAAAAAAGTTGGTTTCCAGTAGGCAGGTTGAATTTTTTATGGAGACATTTTAACGTTATTCCTTTTTTATGTATGACTAACAGAAAATTTGATTTTTGGTTGGGGAGGGAAATAAAAATACCTTGGAGATAGGACAATTTCATAATTTTTGAAATCAGAAGTGATCCAAATTCATAGTTTCTTTAACAAGTAATAATTTTACAGTAAATATTGTTTACACTGTTTTGAGTTAAAATTGGTGTGATTTCAGGCTTTTGAGGGGGAATTCCTTTTCAAAAAAATAAAAATAAAAAATACATTCGCGGTCCCCAGACCGCGAGTGTCGTCGCCGTCACAGTTTGAAGAAGGGGGCCAAAGGTTCACAGATGTCATCAAGGTCACATGAGGTCACCACATGTAACCCCACCCCACCCCTCCTTTTCCACCAAGTAAATACATTATAGTCTTACGGAACTCATACGGCATGCAATAGATTAGGGTTCTACGTTTGAGCAACGATCAGCACATCATGATACAAGCCGCACGTTTCAGACGCCAACGACAAGAATCCGTATTCATTGTGTGTGAACCACACACTGATTGTGATGTATCTGTGAGACAGAACGCACCACAAAATAATAGCCATTTTGCAGTTTAGGTTTCTGGCCTGTGACCTGAAATTGGAAACAAACTTGCATTTTGGGTGGGGTCAGACCTATAATTTATTAGTGGGGGGGTGCAGGCTGGGGAAACAATATTTGGGGCATGAGTTTATTCTTTTCCTGATTGCATTTGGCCAAGAATTTTGACTGGTTACTTGCAATCATACATAATATTCTTGGCGCTTTTATTAGAAAATACACTGCGGTCATTGAAAGAATTTGTCTCTGCAAACTACAAGCCATTCTTAATGAATTCAGAAATTTCTGTAAGTCACACTAAACTGTTAGTTCAAGGTAGATTAAGGTTTACGAATAGCTTTTCTGACAGATGTCCACGGTGCATGCACTAAATAGAGCGTACCTTTATCCCCAAACAATGCTAAATAAATAACAACATACACACTTTGTGTAACCACTAGCCGTTAGAATGAATATATTGACATTTTAGAAGTCATCCCACCTTATTTTCTACCCAATTCGACATTTTTTTTTTTTACAAGAAACATAATAAGGACATTTAATAGGCCTTTTACCACAAGTTGACAAAGCGCTGTTGCCTATTATTAAGCCGATATGGCACATTTTTCAGAAAAATATGAAATTTCTCAATTTGCTTGCAAATGAAGTCTGGCCAATGAAGAATGCGCTTATATTTTACACATAAAAAAACACACCCAAAAAACAGTATGGACATTAATAAGAGGCTAACGACATGCCAGGTAATTGAGGCTTACTTTTAAGTTTTCCATAACTAATCAACAAATCAACAAACATGTATTGAGCAAATCATAGATACTGTAAGAAGTTGTTATGGATTCAGAGAAATATATAAGCACTCTTTGATAGGTACCCAAAAGGCTGTCTCATGTTGTGTCCTGTAATGAGCCAATTCAGGACAGCTGTATTATAGGTGGTAGTACCAAGAATAAGAATATACATTATCATAAATCTATTACAAAGATATATCATAGGACTCATTCGCAAAGCCACTAAGGTCAGAGACCGGTCAAACAAGGTGCATGCGTGGGAATCACTTGTGTGTGTTTTCTGTTTAAACGCCATTACGAGTCGTCTACTGAATTAAGTCGACGGAGTCATTAATTATAAAATTGTTCTGTATTACCCATAAACGACCCATCTCCCCTCCCCCCCCCCCCCCCCCCCCCCCCCCCTCCCCCCGCTGATTGGCTGATAATTTTCATGTGAGGGCTAATGGATATACAAGCTTTACAACAATGCAAAAACATCAATTTGAAAAATTAGAGGGCGCACTATTTTTCAAAGTGTGCCAGGGTTCTTTAAAGACACTTCCCAAGTTCTGTCTGTTTATATGACATAAGAGCAGGGTGGCACCGGGGCTGACAGTGGCGATTTAAGAGTCAGCAGGGTCAGACAGCTGCTGACAGGGCCCCCATAAATATTGCTCTCAGGGCCCCCCGGACACACCGTAGTCGCCACTAAGTGCGATATGGCATTGTTCTGAGCTAAAGGGGCCCAACCTTAAGCTGCTGAGATGGCCTCTCCTTAAATTCACCACTGGGGGGGTGCGGGGTGTCCACCCCCTAAGAGTTTTAAAATTCTAGAAAAAAAAGTGGTTAAGCATAGATGCATTAAAATTAAGGGTTTTACCCATATGCGTCAATCATGTAATTTTTTACCCTCAGTAATTGTTTACTGTGGCACGCCTCTGCAGGGAGACACTTTCTTGCATTTGATTTTAAAAAATGACGGCACTCTGTGAGACACCCTGATTTTTACCCTCTCATTTGTGAACTAGTCCAAATAATACAGGTAATACAATAAAAACATGAATATTACACTAATGACCTTTTTTTTTTCAATTGTTTTTTTTGTCGTTTTACAGATATTTACTCTACTACAGTAGTATTAACTGTGTCAATGTAAGTCTCTGTAAATGAGACCCAGGAGGGTATACAAAGCAACAAGAAAATGGTCGAACATAGCTCTCTCTCTAAGCTTCGATCGCCCTTCTCTTCTCTTCCCATCTGAGCTAGTCCATGCGGGCGCGAGCGCTGATCTCGCGCTCTTCTCTCTTCGCCCGCCCTATCTCGATCTCTCGCCCTCTCCCCCATCCCTCTCGCTCCTGCTCTCTCCATATTGAACACAAATACACATACACCAATACTCAATTCTTAGACTATCATTTGAAAAAAATAAAATGGAGGAAACTTAAAATAAAAAATATTGGGCTAAAAAAAACAGTAAAACACAAGAGGAAAACTTTTTGAATTGGGTTAATTTGGCAACAACAAATGATTTAATGTTAACCTTATACTTCTCATTGCGTGATGATGTATTCATGGTTGGTCACACAAAATCTTATGAATTGTTTGTTTTCCTGTCTTTATAATCATTATCTCAATTAAATATAGGCTTAAAATACAAGTTGTCATGTTTTTTTTTTTCATAGAGAGTTAAAAAACATTTTTTTGAGAGGTTTACATTTGAAATATGTTAGAAAACAAAAAATTAACTGTTGTTTTTATTGTTCTTGACTGATTAAAATAGGTAACCAATCGGTATACCAATATCTGATCACTTCTAACATGAGGGCAGTCAATCTTTAAAACTAAAACAAACATAAATCTTTTGACAGAACATGGCCATGGTGGTATTGTTTTTTCAAAAGTAGTCAAAATGTGAATAGCTTAAATGATACAAATCATGAACCCAGAGTAATGCCATTTTACTCTATGTCCCTACAATGCGCCATAAAAAATTCTACCCAATATTTTCACTCTCTAACCAGAACGCATTCCTAAACACCATTATAACCACAAAAACATTCATTTTTTTCACTTGTCATAAGTATTCATTCAACCTTAATGTCATACACCTTGGTTATGGAAAGGTCAATTAAACCATTATGATTTTAATGAAAACAGCGCCCAAGGGAGCATAATTATAACCCTTTAGTCTGTCATGAATATTTTGCTTTTAGCGAGCCAAGCCCCTACAGAACAGATAGATGTTGTTTTATACTGAGGTTGTTTAGTCCAACATAGGTCAAAATGTTTTCATACATGTTTGCTTTGAATTCAGGGACCAGTCGGGGATATTTCGGAGGTTAAGTTCAATATACAGGGTAAAAGCAAAAAAATATGACGAGGCATAACTGACAACGAATATACACATACTTCAACTGCTTTTCTTTGGAGGATTATGAGGAAAACACTGATTCCATAACTCTCTCAGTTTCAGCAAGCTAGCATTTGTGTTGAATAAATATGGATTGCTCGGATGCGATTCCAGTCAAAATGTAGTGTTCTTTTGATATTAAGCAATGTGAGTCTAAATTAATATTTGTTTTCAATAGAGTTTGGTTTGAAATATGTAGCATGGCATTCCTAACAATATACCTGCGTACAGCTATAGGGTGAATACGGACATTGTTGCAAGATTGTGAATCCAATATTAAAAAACGGGCATTGCCCAGATTTGCCTTAACCCTTGTTTGATGCGGGTTTTAATGGAGACCTGATAGTCAGTGAGCCCTACTCTTTTCTGCCGCCAAACTGTGCAAGTACTGTTCGCTGAGAAGAGTCATGATGTCAGGCACATGTGGTCCATACAGTGTTTAATTATTTGCCAGCTTGTTCCGTCCACTACCCCGCTAACTATAATGTGCGACACCTGCGCCATTGTTTTTCGTCTTAGCTGTCCACTTGCCTTCAACTTGGATATTGCTATCTTTCTTCAAGATTATTAACTAATATCATAATCTATTATTGTAGCTAGCCAGCAGTTAGCAGTGCGGAAGCAGCAAACAGCATAAGACAGAACAGCAAGCATTCAGCCACAGCAACAACAGCAGCAGCAGTAGCAGTAGTAGTGTAGTAGATCCAAAGTTTTAAATTGTTGTTGTCCCTGTGGCCAGGCAGGGTGCCGGGGAGTTACCTCCACATTCACCGACTTGCCCTTACCCCCACCTTCCACTTAAACCAATTCAGTGATCCTCCATCCTCAATTGAACCCTCTACTTCTCCTCACTTGACTTCTCATTTCTTCTTTGGGCATCCCCTCCTCCTCTAAACCACCCAAATTGAACTCAAAGACCATTCTTCTAAAACATGCTTCATCCTTCTAAGACATCGTTACACCTCGCCAACCGGTTACAACTTCTTCCAAACCAACATCTGCATCAAATATCAGCCTTCTTTCCTATCCATCAATTACATCATCGTCATCTTCCATCACTCTCTATTCTATATTCTCTCAAAAATGACCATCCATTTGCCCTCAGGACACCTATACTGAACTACCATACAGCATCCACCGATTCACACAAAGAAACTCAAAATTACTAACAAAACTTTTGTAGTACATAGATTTGTATGATTGTACACAAGGGGCGTAATGGGGCCATTAGTCAGACTGGACAACTTCCCGGTTTTGGGGCAGATTTTCCCGGTTGGAGGTAATTTTTGAGGCAAGAGTTCCTGGTTGGAGGTGAAATTTCCTGAGAAGTAGGCAAAAAGGGTGGATTTAGCATCATTTTCAAGCTTCTTTTTCTCAGCCAAAAGGCTTTTCTGGAGTGGCAACCGATCCTCCCCATTAAGCGGTTTTTACACTCACAATGACAATCGCAAAATCATGGTTTTCGCCATTTTTCAAGCAGAGTTGGATTTTTGGGCCATGATGTTTCAAAGTATTGCGCACACTGCTCGTACTACAAATAATCAAATAAATAAGATTACAACCTGTGTAACTGTTCTTAGCACAAAAAAAAAAAAAATGGATTTCGCTGTTCCGTGTAATTCAATGGGAAATAGCCTTTTTTTCGCACACAGTGCGCGATTATGTAACGCCGCATCATAACCGTTAGGTCCGATTCTTATCAAAATGGTCTAAATCGAGCGCAAGGCTTTTAAAAGGGGCAAAAAAGTCATGTAGTTTTTGGCGTGAAAAAATAAACAAATAGGATGAGATACACAAAAAATGTCGCAGGGGGGGGGCAGATTCCAGATCATTAGCCATCAGAAATGAGGGGTATGAAAGTGGTAATTGATAGGAGGTTAAACTGGATGAGGGAAACAAACTCAACAAGATGGTGTACACTCTGTTGTCATATGACTGATGGCAACCTAGTGTTACCCCCACAAACCAGTACTGCCACCTATGATACAATCGGTTCTGATGCTCATTACCAGGACACAACATGTGAGACAGCCCTCTAATTAACCAATCAAAATAGTGATCTTATATATCTCTCTGTAAAACCATACAAACAGTCTTACGCATCTTGATTATCATTACATGATACTGTATTACTGCCAAAGGAACCAATCGAAATAGTGCTTAGAGATGATAGGAGGCAGTCAGGCCAAAAGGGGGTTGACCTAAAAAAAAAATTGATTTAAAAATAAAAATCTTTAAAAGGCAAGGGGCGCCCCAAGGAGTGAGTCGTGTTTTGTTTGGGTTGTTCTTGTGGTTGGGAAATACTTTGTAAGAAAGAAACGGTGATCTATATCAGATTGAATTCGTGAAAGTTTTATTGCAACTTTTAGTACAAAAGTGTAAAAAAATAGATTATATATTGAAATACAAGAATATAGTATGAACAGTTAGTTGTTGGTGAAGTTGCATTTTGATATAGGAGCCAATACCAAATTAGCGATTATAGGGATAAGGAAGGAAATTAGGAAAGCTTTATTTTGTAGCCAAATACAAGGTAAAGAAATTGTTAAGTGTGTACAATATGAAGTATACTAAGAAAAACTTGGATGTTTATTACTTTTTGTTGCCACTTATAAGAATGGAAAAGTTTATTCAGCATTTTAGGGAGTAGGATAATTTGTTATTGAGGTACTGTTTGGCAGAAAAAACCAGCTGATGGGTGGCAATTTTGAGAGTTTGCCTTTTGGTTGTGGTCAATGATAGGTTTCACATGCATTTGCCCTTGATAGTGACTTGACTCAGACAACAATGGGGTGTGCTTGTAAACTATAAATGGAGTTTGGTTTAATTGAATAGCATACTTTCCATGAGGTCAATGTTACTTTTCAGCTTATTTTACAAACGTGACTTACAAGAACCTTTGACTGGTATGAGGCTTTTGACCTTCTTAACAATTAGGGTATCTATGTTGCACCTGTGATTTATTAAAAACGCTATTAAAATGGCATGTTAAAAAATCAATGCCTTTTCAAATTTTCACCAATTTTGAACAGTTATAGGAGAAACAGTACAGGTGAGACTTCAATCATACCTAAAATTTTGGCCATCAGTAATATTTTGCATAATTGGCCTTCCTTAATAAATTTTTTTTTTTGCTAAATTTTGCGATATTTTGCTGGTTTTTTGCTGATATCGGTGAATTTATTTATAGTTTCATCAGATTTGAAGTGTTATTTGAATTATGATCCAAGTGGGGCCCTTAATATAAAGTAAATGTTGAGACCAAGGACTCTTTCTTAATAATTTGCATAATTAGGTAGCCTAATTTGCTTATAATAAAATGGTAAAGAAGGAGCCCCGGGGGGGGGGGGGGGGCACTCAATTTTTTAAGGTGGTATGGGATTGTGCCGGCCCCGGATTTCCGAAATTAGGCTTGGGACGGATATTGTTCCGAAAAAAGTAGGGGCTGGTAAATGAAATTTTGAGGAATTGGCAGGCTTGGGAGCTGGAAAATTTGGTTAAATTCAGCTTCTGAGGCCAAAATTTTCTGAAAAGGGGGACCTTAAGAACTGAATATGCTTCAAATGGGGATCTTGGGAACGGATGGAGAGACGCGAAAAGGGGGTCTTAGGGCCGCACATTACCCGTACCTCTTTCCAAGTCAGTGCCCCCCCGGGAAGAGCTTGTCAATTGGTACGCCTAATCGGGAATAACGATGCCCCAAAAACAACTTAGAACTTCGCGGGTCTCGGCTTTCGTGGTTTGCGGCGGGGGTACAGGGTTAGGGTTGTTGGTTCCGTGCGGAACAATGCCAGGTTCCAGATTATAAAAGGGGTACTTGCCAATACCCCTTCCACCAAAACCAACCCATCCAATTCGGTTTCATTGTCACAAATTAAAAAAATGAAAAAAAAAATAACTTAAAAAAAAAAACAATATATTTTATTATTTTAGAAAATGAGTGTATATTTTGTTTTTTTATCATTTTTCCACGTTTTTCTTTGCTTGTATTCTATTTGTTAAATCTTATTTTTTTTGGGTCGCTTTTTGTCACATTTCTATTTTTATTTTTATAATTGTTTAAAAAACAAAAAAACACGCGTTTTTAACCTAATTTTAAAAAAAACTTTTGGATTTTTTTTTTTATTTTTAATATTCGGGGTTGATTCGTTCAATTAATTTTGTAATACTTTTTAGTTTTAATACTTTAAGAAAAAAATAAAAAACTTAAAAATGTTATTTTATTGTTTCATTATTTTTGTTAGTATTCTTGATATTTGATTATTTCTACTTTTCTTTTTAAACTTTAATTACTACTAACGTTGTTCGTATTTATGCTCATGTCATTATTTATTATTGCTGTTTTTATTTAATAGTTTTTACTAAACCACGCCACTCTTTCCTGAACAAACCTCCTTGCTTTATCTTATCACGTGTATTTTTATTGTGTATTTCGTTGATTTGTATTATTTTTTACATGTATTTTGTGTTTATTAACTTTTTTTATAGGCCAATGGAATTGGATATTAGTTTCCAGTTACCAGCCCACCGATTTTTAATTTTTGTCAAAAACTTTCATTATTTTGGTTTTAAAAGTCATATTTTGGACAAATCTTAAATACAAATCACAAAATTCAAGCTTCTCATAATATCAGCATGTCGTTCTAATAATTTAACATATTGTATGGCTCTGAGGGGGGTTTACTAGGGGAATAATGGGACAATTTGAGATATCCCTACGCAATGCTCGCTGATCATTACTCGCGATCGAGATTTGACAATATTCATCTTGCAAAATTGTTGATTTTTTGAAGGAAATTTACTTAAAAGTATCCAACTGTTATAAAGTCTGGGGTTAGATATAGAAATTCAGGTTTAGACACCATCCTTATACCAATGACGTAAACATTTATATGCAACATCTTGAAAACTAATGAATAATGAAATAATGAAAATCATGAAATAGTGACTCCCTTTTTTCGAACAGTCCAACCGGAAAATAACAATCCAATTCATTGGCCTAATGGTTTTTGTTTTTTATTAATCTTGCTAATGATGATTTTATGTATTTTTATTATATAATTTAATATAGTTTTTTTTTAAATTCTTATTTTTTCCGTCTCTTTTATGTCATTAGGTTTCTATTTCACTCATTGTTCAATGGTAATTCTTTGGAATTTTATTTGTATTTTATGATATTTAAAGCATTTCTTGGTTTCCATTGGATTATTTTGTTTTATTATTATTAGTATATCCAAGGTTATCTTTATTTTTTTTATATTTTAAAGATATTATTTTTATTTAGTATTTGTATTTTAGTACTGTGTTTATTGGTTTGTTATTTATTTAGTTGATTTGTTATTATTTTATTCATTTCCTTTTGTTATGAACTTGTGTTATTATTTTGTTATTAATTTAATTTGATTAATTAGTTTATGTATTTTAATAAATTTTAAGTTAATCTGTTTTTCTTTAAAAATTTCTTATTTGTTATTTGTCTTTTCTTTTTTAGTTGTAATTGTTAGCGTTTTCTTTTTTTCACTATTGTTCAATGTTAATTCTTTTGAATTTTTATTTTTATTTGGTATTTTATATGTTTAAATTTATTTTCTTTTGTTTCCGATTCTAATTTTGTCAGTTCATATTCATATTTTTCATTTGGCCCTACTATTCCCACTCCGTGATTCAATGTAAGCTGTGTAGGGTTGTTTACAAAAGGCAAAAAAGGGAAGAAAAAACGCAAAACAACGTCACATCTTTCTGGGTAAAAAAAAGCTCACACAAGAACAAACTAAATAAACAAACAATGAAAAATCAAACTCCTTGACCGATTTGCACCAGACCAATGGGGGAGGGGAATTAAAGAGAGGTCAGCGCTTTAGCAGCTGGCCACAGAGGAACTTACTACATCTACGGTAATCTGCTCAATTGATTACAAGGTGATGGAAGACCGCCGAGGTCCCAATGACATGACCCAAATGGCGTGTTACGGGAGGATTCCATTATAGAGCGTTTTGAAAAATATTCCTTAAAGTTCGCAAGGAAAAATAAGAGAACTTCTTCTGATTAATTATGCCGAAAAGAAAAAGAAATTCATTTTTCTTAGGTCATAGGGTAATCTCGAGCAACTTCTCACAGATTTTCCCACCATATTTGAACATCCGCTATGTAAAATATCGTGATGTAACGTAGAAATCCCCAATTGGGTACAGTTTCTACGGCGGTCCGGTAGAAGTGTGTAGTCTGTGTGTAACATTTAAAAAAAATATATTTATTAGTAATAACGTTATCTCGGAAAAACGACGGGGTTCTATGGAGATGTTTTGCATCAGAGGGTTCCTTTCGAGTTTTGTTTTGAATATGTATTCGTATTGGGTTGAACTATAGAACTAGCGAGAAAATGAAACCGTTTTTTGTGGGTACTTCGGTGCTCGAAAAAAACACTTTGAAAAGTAAGGCACGCAATCGCTACGGGCCGCATCCCTTTTGTACTTAACGGACCGCCGCGGAACAGTTCCAAAGCCAAGCTATAGGTGCGCCGTAGGCGCCCTAACTACAAGGTGATTTCAATAAAAAATGCAAGCTAATTTTAATACAACTCAAGTTGATATCAATATACCTGAAAACTTAGTCTAACAAATACAAACCTTTTGGGCATTTAAAATTGAGATTTCACTTGAAATTTAATAGCATAGGGAAACCTCTGCATTATTGTTTTATTGGCTACACTAAGAAAATGATGAACTTTCTTCAGATAATCATGTCAATGCCAGCTCCATACTATTCACAAATTCAAATGATCATTTGATAACAGTTCACTATAAGGTAATATTCTTCATCAGCTATATATACAATGGGTGGTACCACATGTCTTAATTGAGAACCCGAGACCGGGAAGATATCAGAGCAGCTTACCACTTTCCCTGTGATGGAAGGGACGGCTTTCATGGGACGAGCATTAATGGAGGGCCAAGTGTATTTTTGTTTTAATCACAAAAGATTGGGGAACCTATAGGAAGATAAGTACAGAGCTTAACCAAACAAGCGGAAAATCAAGACAATGAGGATCGTCTCTAAAGGAAAAGTTTATTTATTAAAGGGTGGTAATGTTGAAATTGACCTGCTTACGTTTTTTTGAGTAGTGTAGTAGTTTGTCCTGCTTATAGTGAATTTAATATGGATGATAATTCAACTTTTGATTTGAATTTTAAGGGGATTTTGGGGTAGCGGAGGATTAGTTCATGTTGCTTTGGAGATCCTTATTACAAGAAAGCATTTTATAAACTCTTTCACATACACAAACAATACCAAAGGAAGTGTGTCATTGAATATGCTTTAAAAACCCTACCTTATAGCTCTTAAAAGGTTGTAACACATTATTATTCTCTCATTTTGTAAAGTTGCATGTGAATCTCCCCGGACCTGAAGTGGTAATCATTAAACACTTCCAATCCTCTATTGGATATGGATGTCATCACTACTTGCACATTCACTCTGGGGTCGACGGAAGTTGAACAAAACAGTGCGTACTAATCCCATTCTTTTATATGAGATCCGATAGGGTCTAGATTATACTTCCCCCCAACTGAACAAAATCAAAGTAAAATGTTATAGCCTATGAGCTGTGGGCAATCAGCTGTATTAGATACAGCTCCCGTTCCGATTTTAACAAGTTTACCCCCCCCACGCTAATTTTCCTGTTCTGCTAGTATTGCTCCTAGCGTATCAATGCATGTGTCTCTCTTTTGACGAAGTTTGGACTTCCTTGTCGTGTGGTGCTGCCGGTTGCTGCTCACCGCTAAGGTCATGCTGACAATGCGGCTTTAATGCTGTTTGTATCTCCCCTTGTCCCTGGCCGCCCTTTGCTCCCGTGTCTTGCCCGCGCTCCACTGCTTCCATCTTGTTGGCCCCGGCCTCCGTGCCATCGGCCTTCGCCTGGTTCTGCGACCTTTACTGGCGCCCTGATACCCGTCGGCGCGTCCGGTCAGTGGCTGTCGGGTGGCAGATACATTGATATTACGGTTGTGTTTGTGTATCAGCAGGCTATATACTTGATTAAAGGCAAATATGGTACCTTGCTACACCTCATATTCAAAAGAACATAAACAGTATGTAAAACAATTATCAAACTTTACAGCGAATGGCTGTGAATGTAGAAATTTTTTTTTTCAGTTATCTTAATTGGTGAATGGAATATCAGGTTTTTCTCATCTGAAAATTAAATCAGGGAAAGTGTTTTATAGGGTGTAAGAAAACTTTGACTGATATTTTAGAACAGGTGGACCCGTATCATGTGATATTCATTACTTATCAATCTTTATTGTACTCATCTCTTGGTGGCCCATGATAATCTGATCAAATACTTGTCTTCTCATGTTATGACTGACTGTACAAATAATTACCCATTATCCCACGTTGAAGGCATTTCCCCTGGGTTTGATATGTTATTTGAGGGAGGGAAGGGAGTCAATTTTGTCATTTTGATGGGTATGGAATATGGGGTAGTATGTAGTGTGTGCACTAAGTGTGTGTGTGTGTGTTTGTGATGTGTGTACATGCGTGTTTATATGTGATGCTGATAGAATGGAACATGTGCATGTGTTTGTCTTCATGTGTGGAGTGGTGTTTGTGGTTCGTTTTATTTATTGAATAAATAAATAAACTGCCAAGATATAATCAGCGTATAAATGCAACACAGAGATGAAAACACCTTCAATAGCTTGCATGGGAAATTAAAAACAGAAAAACCAATGCATAATCCCCTGGTGTACACCTATTCAAATTACAAACGTTGTCCTGGCTGGGGGCACTTGGACACTGTGAATGATTGGACTATTGGCTATCTTATTGTGACAATTACAGTCCACTTTCCCACAGATGCTCAGTGTACTAAGTGATAGTGATAGTAAGGAGGCCTAAACACTGCCGTAGATTGGATAATGCTTGTGTGTGATGCCTAGGGGACTTTATCTGAGATTTCACATTTTCAATTATTTTATTAACTGGTGGCCAAATATTGTATTGCAAGACTAAAGTTGTTAGTTTCCCCCTCAAATTTGCTATGTTTCAATGTGTGACAAATTATGAAGATTTAGTGTTGTTTTATGAATCACAGAACAAAGCAAGTCTACAAGTAGTGGACATAGAACCTCCATGAAAGATGGGCCAGATTTTGTTTATCTCCGCAAAGGGAGCTCATAAGGTTTTTGTGTCTTACCTCATTTGCCAGTAGATTTTCAAACCACACTATATAGGACTTTCATTGCCAATGGGGGCATGGTCCCTTTGGCCCCTTCTATATTTCCCTAGTTACACTAATACAATTTCAACAATTTGATCAAGTTTTATTTGGAATAGTTAGAAGAACACTTGACTCAATTCTCACTTTCCTTTCACCAATGCATACATTGGAGTAAAAGGCATCGCCCAGATGCAGGTGTGCATGCAGATCATGGATTTGGTGACTGACTAGAAAAAAATTGGTGAAAATACCAAGAACCGTTCCAACTATTATATGCCACTTGCTTGCATGTTTAATATGTGAGAACGGTTTGACCACACCTGAGTAAAAAAGAAAGAATACGGTTTGGAAGGCTTTCGGTTAGGCTCTTGAATAAGTGAGTATATTCACATGGTGTTGCAGTAGCCGAACCAAAAACGGTTAGATATACGCACTGCCAGTTTATGTGTTAAACTTTGAGAGAGCAGTGTGTCCAGTGGAAAAGCACAAGGCTCATGATTATTAGACCATAAATTGTGGAGTCGAAGCCCCACATTGGCCAAAACATTGTTGTGTACTTGGACAAGACACTTTATCTCGCTTGTCTCACTTCACCCAGCATAAATGGGGACAATGAGGGTAGTCATACTGTATGCCATTATAATTGGCAGCCAAACTTCAATATGTGAAAATGTGATTATCCTAGTGACAGCGTAATTAGTCAAGTGGGCACCGTCAACTCTTCAGAAGTTGTGTCCAATCTGATATTTTATTGGACCTGTTATTGAACCCATAGGATTGATTCAACTTGTTGTGTAATTCTCAGTGCCGATTTTCATCGATTGAGGGCGCTTTTTCAAATGGCCGCCATTTTTTTTTTTTTTTTTTTAATGTTTTAAAAAATTGATTAAGTCTGGTTTTCAATGTGGACCTTATTGATTAACCCATATTCGGTTGTTTTTCAGCCTAATACCAAACACTCAATGCGGTTTATCAATTGAGGGCGTGTTTTTTTCAAAATGGCGGTCAAAATGATAAAATCTATAAAGAATAAAGTTTAACGTATAAAGTGCTTCAGAAAAAATTAGTTAGTGTGATTTCAAAGTTACACTCATAAGGAGTTGTTTTTCAGCTCCATGTCAAATTACCTTAGTCACCGTTTTTCAATATAGAGGGCACTTTTTCAAAATGCGGCCAAAATGATAGGGAAAATACTCTAACAAATAGAACAGTCATGCTTTAGGAACCCAATCTTCATGTAAGGCCTTCCATGTTAGGTTGATCTATAGTTTAAATGTGGGCCTCAGCTGGGAGTGCAGGGCCCTGTTCAAGTCCCATGCTGGGACAAGTGACTTCCTGGAAGGACACGCGTGAAACATCTCTTCAAGAATCTCCATGACAGGTGAATTAGACAACCCTGACGAACAGAAGCGGCGGCAGTACGGCAGGCTCTCATGGAGCGTGCGCGTGGCCCCTAGTTGCTGGAAACCCATGTGAAGAACTCTGCTACATTTCCAAGAGGCCTTATATAAGGATTGACTTTGGTTGTCTTGGAAGCATGCCTTTGTACTTCCTGATGCGGACATTGTAAGTCTTTCTCGTTGCAGATGCCTTGCTTTACCTGCCAGGGCAGCAGCCTCTTCATAAAGTCTGCCTGCTGTGGGATCTGATGAAAGTCGCCATACAGTCGGTGAAGGGTCTAAATTTTCGCTAGAGGAACTTGAGTCTTGGCCGGTTCATCAAGAGGTCCTCCTCTCGGGAAGTAAACGGTTCCCGCCACCGTGAGAGGAAGTACTTCGGAAACCCATTTGTCTACCAGTGGTGGGCTATTAGAAGCAGTTGCAAACCGCTGGATCTGCGAGCTTCCCCAGCACCCTGGATATCATTGCTATCGGGGGAACGCATATGACTAGATCCTGTCCCAGCTGATCCTCATTGCCAGCCCCTGGCAAACGCCATCTGGCCCACCCACAGGAACATATGTCTGGAGCCTTGGTCGTTCCCACGGCCAAAAAGGTTGATTAGAGGCCCCTCGAGTCTGTTGAAGACCACCTTGCACACTGTTGGTTGAGGTGCCATTCCCCCAACAAGCCCCTGACCTTGGTCGGGGCATAGATGGTTGTTCCCCTTTTCGACCGGGCCAACCATCTAGAATGTTCCTGCTTCCGGGAGGCGGACTACCTCGAGCTGAATCATGTGGCGCTGGCACCATATCAGCAGCGTGATTGTCTGTTGACATAGAATCGGGCTGTGGGTTCCCCAAAACCTGCGTACCCTACTTTTCACAAAACTTATGCGTATGTCCTACATAACGACTTTTCATACCATCCACTTTGGACAAATTGGTCCACTCAGCATGACATAGTTGCACGTAGATTACGACTGAGTTTCGGAACGGACACCTGCTTGTTTATATAGTCCCCTACGTGAGGTTGTGGCAGCGTAGGGTTGGTCGCTGGTCCTTGACCTTGGAAGTAGGCGCCGTAATGCCACCGACCACCCACACTCCGAAGGTGTGATGCTGCTTAAAATGGCTGGATTCCAAACCACTGCCAATCGCCACCTGTCCCCGTGACTCCCCAGCCCGTCTTGGGGGGGGGGGAGTGTCCTATGGTGTGCGTGGAGCGGGACAGCCCGAATGATGTTTTGATTCTGCATCCACTGATGGCGTAGTGGACATTTGAGAGACGTCCATACCCTCCCCCGAAAACCATCCGGCTCCCCTCTTTCGGGGCTGCACTTGGATAGAATGTGAAGTTGCACTAAGTATCTCATACGTAGAGGCATTGGGATAGGACAGCTGTAGGCTGGCGATAAGGCCAAGGAGCCGTAACTACAGTTTGACTGGAGCCCTCTGCCTGGGATGTAAAACCGTTCTGCCACCGTGAGAGGGAGACTTTCGGGAACGATATCTTGTGTGCTATTAGAAGCATATTGCACCCGCTGGATCCCGAGAAGCTTCTCTAGCACCCTTGGTATCATCGCTATCGGGGGAACGCCTATGCCGATATCCTTTTCCAGCTAATCATAATTGCTGTCCGCTTCCCAGGAACATTATGTCGGGAGCTGTTTGTTCCCGGCCGCTGTAAAGGTTGATTAAAGGCCCGATGAGTCTGTTAAAGACCACCTTGTACACTGACCATCCCTGACCTAGGTCGGGCATGGATGGTTGTACCTCTTCTCGATAGGCTCCCACGCGCTAGAATGTTGCCTGCTCCCGGGAGGAGATGGACTGCTTGGAGCTCGATCCTGTGGCGCGACACCTATTCAGCAGTTTTATTGTCTGTTGACATAGTCAGGCTGCGGGTACCTCCCTGCTTGTTTATATAAGTCACTACTGTGAGGTTGTGGCGGCATATGTGATCGTCTGGTCCTTGACCTTGGGATGTAGGCCGCCCGTAATGCCAGGCGGACCGTCCAAAGCTCCAGAAGGTTGATGTAATGCTTCCCAATGGCTGGATTCCAAGACACTGCCAATCGCCATCCTTCCCGTGGGCTCCCCAGCCCGTTTTGGACGTGTCTATGGTGAGCGTGGAATCCCGCGGGACCGCCCAAGGTGAATGTTGTGAGGCTGCAATTAACCATTTGATGGTGTGGTTGCCCTTTAGAGAGGCTATCCCATTCGACATCTCAGTCTATCTTGAGGCTGAACCTTGATGAAACGTGAAGTTGTATTATACTCGTCCTAGTGGCATTGGGGACGGACTTCTGTGGATGCTGGCTATGGCAAGAAATCCGTAACATAGTTTGGGCTGGAGCCCCGTCTGCCGTCGAGGAGGTTCCCGTGTGCACAGGAACGATGGATGTTTTCTCTCTGCTTCGGGAACCCCTTCCCTCTGCCGAAGTCTATGACCAAGCCCAGAAAGCATGTCTGGATGGTTGGATGGCTGACTCCTCCCATTTGATGATTAGTCCATGTGAGCTGACAGGATGCAGGTCTTCATGATTTGAAAGCGAAGGGCCTTTGGGGATGGGACAGTGATCAGCCAGTCATCGAGGTAAATGTAGATGAACATTCTTGTCACGCAGAGCTTCGGCAATCACATTGACTATCCTTGTGAAGATCCCTGGGGTCGTGTATAGCCTAAAGCGCAGAACGGGAAGATCTCGCTGTTGGATGTAAAAACCGAGCCATTTTCTGTCTCAAGGATGAGGTCACGTGTAGGTATTCGTCCTGAAAGTCCAGTGTTGCGCTCACCACCACCCCTGGCTTAGATACGGGATGATTACCGCTATGGTGTCCATGTGGAAAGGTTGGGTCGAATGTAACGGTTAAGCGGCCTGGGGTTAAGTATGGGCGCCATTCGCCCGACATCTTCGCTGTTAGGAAGAATGTTGAAAAGAAACAACTACCTTCGTTTGGGGCCAGTTTCTAAGGCTTCTTTTAAGGCTCACAAAGCAATGTATTTTAAGAGTTTATGACCCCCTTAACCCATTAAATGCCCTAAACCCCTTAAAGTAATTGTTTAATATTTATGCCCTAAGCTATAATACAAGACAATTTTCGCACCAACAAAATCATTATAACATGATAATGGGCATTTCCTCAGAGAGATTCTTTTGCAAAATATGTATTGTTTGGCGCCATTTTAAAAGCGCCCTCACCAGTGACAAAAAAGACTGAGATACCAACAAGTTGGAAGTTATCCCTTGTGGTTGTGTTATTGAACACATGAAGTGAAAACAACTTGGCAAACCTTCTGAAGTAACAGCAACAGGATGACATGTGCCCCCTGACTAAATAACTGTAAAGCGCTTCGAGACTAATTGTTGAGGTGGGCAACTATATAAACCTACATTTATTTTAGTTGTCTCTATAGAATTGATAAAAGTGCTATTTTCCCTTCGTGATATAGTGCAATTAGTTGTGTAACTGTGTGTGCAGTTGATTCAGTTCACAAAATTAAACTTAGCAAGCCAGTGCCTACTGCTGAAAAATTTTGACCCACCCTGTGTAATTAGTACTTGATTTCTTTTTTAAATCAACTCTCAGTGCCCTTTACTTAAAGGTAGTATGCTCTTAGTAATGTATACTACCGGTAGTGATATCAGGTATGTAGGTAAATAGGTTATGCAAGCCATTTAAAATAGTTAATCAGGACTAAAACCACATTCCATAATGATAGTGATATGGATACGGTGTTGGACACGTACTCAAGGTCTTTGACCAAGAGTAACTCAAACCTATGTCTTTCATAAGGTAGCACCATCTCTCTAACAGCTAACAGCTATTTTTTTCTTTGACCATAAAACTTGTGAATGTAACAAGTTACTTGTGAATGTGAATTTGAATGTTTCATATTCTGATGGCTCTGTGAATATAAAACAGCAGCAGGTGTAGCCAAGTTACAAAAAAATATAGTTGGACTATTCTGGGGAGCTAAAATCTTAAGATGTGGGCCACCGGGCCTGTGTAATCGTCCAAAATTGTCATTGTTGCTCATCACCGGTCTCTTTTTGCCATTCCCTTCTTTGTCAACACTTGTATGTGCTGGTCATCTCCAGGTAAAGATTAATACAGGGTGAGTCAAAAAGATTTACATTCGTTTTCTGTAAATTTTCTACAGCAGTGAAAATCTACTGAAGATATTGACTATCACATATAAAACAAGATTATTTTACCTACTAGAGAAATTTTGATTTTGAACTTTGCATTGAGAAGTTATGCTAACTTAAAGATAGGTGCCCATTTTTCACTCTGTCCACGGAATCACTGTTGTGGAATATGGCCAAAGAGACTTTGGATGAGTCTACACAAATACATCATGACATTTTGTGCTTGCTTTGATATCTTTGTGTAAACCTGCAAGTATAAAGAAAAATGCCAAACTTTTTCATTATATTCTGAAATCAATAACAAATTATTGAATCTTACACCCAAACCTTGAAGCATTTTTTCAATGAATTTGAAATTGTTCGCATATCATTTTGCAGGAACTTTGAATGCAAATATGTAGGAAATCCTATGCAATACAGCCGGTTGACCCACATTTTTCACCGACGTCTTCATAATCTGATGGGGAAGGTACTTTGGGGAATCAATATTTGAACATTACACGTATCTATCTGTCTTTCTCTTTGCATCTCAGTCCTTTCCTCTATCCTCATTTCTCCCCTCTCTTTTCTTTACTCACTTTCTACTTGTCCTTTCCCACTTTCCTGCTTTATCGGTAGCTTAAGCTTATTTCCTATAGTCAGACACATGGGGGAAGGGACAATGCGTCCCCGTCCCTGTAACGCTACTGTCATTGACTATTGTTAAGAAATATTATCAACAAAATTTGCTATGAATTAGGTAATGGTTCTGGCTTTGCTTCTGTGGACGTGAGGAATTGTACAACAGGGGTCAATATGGTTTTTGGCGGCTTTCCGTTAATTAACCATATCTACAATATGCGAGAAGGTAAACTTTTGATTTTGTTAGTGGATAGTGGATATAATAGAAGCTATTTTTTTCATGTATAAAAAACAATTTTTAACTTGT
Source organism: Ophioderma brevispina (assembly GCA_023653785.1). Taxonomy (NCBI): domain Eukaryota; kingdom Metazoa; phylum Echinodermata; class Ophiuroidea; order Amphilepidida; family Ophiodermatidae; genus Ophioderma; species Ophioderma brevispina. The sequence continues at coordinate 25,095 of JAMKCH010064238.1, forward strand.
TAAATAGTTTTTAATATTTTTCTGAATCGATTTTAAATCCTTTTTGACTCACCCTATAATAAATCATGTTTTATAAAGAGATTTTTGTCCATGTCTTGTAGTAGATTTAAGAGCTGTTTTGAGAAGTTTAAGTCAATTTTCACGGAAAAAAAGTATCATCCCTTTTCCTTTTTCTTTGCCCCTTCCCTTTCTATTCCATCCCCTTGTTTAAGCCCAAATTTGACGAGATATTGTTCACACAATTGCCCCTACATAATTGCATCTTTCTGGAAGCAGCATGGCAGTACAATTATACCTCAGAAATTATACTTTTTGAATAAAATTAAAATTTGAATATTTTCAAAAAAAATAGTGGTTTATGCTGATAGCATAATCATATGACACAGCCCATGTGTGCTAAATCCAATCAAATTTAGAAAATGAAGGGAACACATCTGGAAAACTGCAACTTAACCCCAAGGCATATACCTATGATACATCGTTTGATTGGCTCATTACAGGACACAACATGAAATAGCTCTCTGCATAACCAATCAAAACAGTGGTTTCTATATCTCTGTTTAACCATACCAACATATCTTACAGTATCTGATTTGCTCATTACATGGATTAATACCTTCCAAGTAACCAATCACAATACTCTTAGATTACGCTAGATCGGCAGGATTAGAGCCCGAGGGTTAATCACAAAAAAAAAGAAAAGTTAAAAAAAAAAAAAAAAAAAAAAAAAAAAAAAAAAAAAAAAAAAAAAAAAAAAAAAAAAAAAAAAAAAAAAAAAGAAAAAAAAAAAAAAAAAAAAAAAAAAAAAAGAGGAAGTTAAAAAAAAAAAAAAAAAAAAAAAAAAAAAAAAAAGAAAAAAAATAGCAGCTCAGATGATACGCTGTACAAAAATGTTGTCCCAATCTGAATCATTGTGATCTTCCCACAGTCACATGACAACAAGCATGCATTTAAGTGCCACAAATCTATTAACAGAAGCATGGCAGCGAGTTCATTTGCATTACCTTATTTGATCATATTAGGGTTTATGTCTTCAACCAGAGTATTATACTAAGTAGTGGTTCATTACAGCTATGATAATACACTAAGTTTTCAGTGTACATTCGAGCATTTCCATGTACTTTAAAGGCACTCAGTGATCTACTCAAAAGAGACAAAATAATTGAAATTTTGCAGTATACTGTAAAAAGTTAAGGATAAGTCTGTAGGATTTGCATAAGGTTTTTTTTTTTTTTTTTGCCTCTTCTTGTTACAGACATACAAACTCTGATTTTTTAATGGTTTTTTTTAAATTTTTGATTAACAAATACATTGATAGTGCATTTAATTTAATAAGGGAATAAATAAAAATCGAAAGCCACCAATAAGGGCTAAATTGAAATTTGGATTAGTGTCCCATGCCTAATGATAACTGCACACAAGCACAGACTCTGTGTACTTAGGTAGATTTAGAAACTCAAGCCTTACTTAAAGGCATAATAGTGATTCAATTAGTAATCAGAAATCTAAAAAACATTTAAAAAATTGTTAAATTGGAAATATGGATAATTTAAGCTACCGGCAAATAAAGAACCATCTTAAACACTCACTATTGTGCAATAAATATCCCTACAACCGTAAAATGTCCATGGAAGCTTAGCTCATAAAGCTTTCATATAGGAGGGGAGCTCCCATCTTCATAACATCAACAATAACATTTTTAAAAAAATTCTATTTTTTACATTTCAAAATATTGTTAACTACATGATATGTGGCCTTAAAATCAATCAAGCCAGAACCTCTTGCCCTCCTACCATCCACCATGTTCTGTCACTCTAGTTCATACAAAACTATATAATTTAAAACTTCACCCCCACAAATATGTCAACATACACAAATACACTGAGAATTGGTACTTCACACATACACATACAGAAATAGTGATTGTATATTACCTTCTGGAAACTTTGTCGAAGACAAAAGAAACATCATAAAAATTATACTAAGCTCTCACAATTCATTTACCATGACAATGTGTGTGGTATATACTTATATCTAGATATGTAAATACACTATCTAGTCTATAAAGTCTATTCATTTCACAACTGATAGTGGATGATTGTCTATCAATTTTTTAAACACCAAATGATAGTGTATTGATATTTTGATAGTCTATCAATCAATTTGAGAGTTTAGAGTAGATATTATAAACAAGGTTGATATACTGATATGATTGGATTAGACTGAATGTCTATCTGCACAACTGATCGTGGGATAGTCTATAATTTGATCGTCATCAGATAGTTTGTAGTCTAGCAGATAGTTTGTATAGTGTCACAGAGTATAAACACGGATGATATATCGATAGATTGATAGACTGATGTCTTTCATCACAAATGAATGTTTATAATTTGATAGTCTATCAATTACAAATGAGAGTGTATCTGATATTTTGATAGTCTCTGATATTTTGATAGTCTACAGATAGTTTGATAGGTATCAGAGAGTTGATAGTGTATCAGATTAGTTGATAGTGTCCACGAGTATAAAACTAACAACTGATAGTGGATGATAGTCTATCAAATTTGATAGTCTATCAGATAGTTTGATCAGTCTATCAGATAGAGTGATAGTGTCACAGAGTATAAACAATGGTTATATATCTGCTAGATTGATAGACTGATAGTCCTATCATTCACAACTGATAGTGATGATAGTCTATGCAAATTTTTAACTGCAAACATCAGACGGGGTGATGTTTATATTTGTGGAGGGTTGTCCTCGTTTTAATAACTCAAACTTTTGTGGGTGTTAAAATGAAATTAAAGATTGGTTTTTTTTTTTTTTTTTTTTTTTTTTTTTTTAAAAATGTTTGTGGGACGGGGTGGTAAGTAATGAAGAGGGGTTGTCCATCAAACCGAATCAAAAAGAGTGAGGCCTCATTAAAAGACTCCCTCCCCCAGTTTGTAAACTTTCTAGTTAAACGTGTGTTAGAGAGTGATGTCTCGTTTTATTACAAAGTTTATTATTTGAGGGAGGGGAAAACCAAATCACACAGTAAAGTTGAGGGGGAAGGAAAATATTTGTGGATAAACCAACTAATAGAAGAGGGATGCACAAAGTTTATAACTTGAGGGGAGGGGAAAACCAATCACACAGTATTTGTGGAGGAGAATTAAATCTTTTTTTATTAAACCATATCAAACTGAGAGGGGTGGCCTTTCCTTAAACCCCCACCCCCACTTTGTAAGTTTTAACAATGTACTTTATAGGCTAGCCAAATCTTATTTAACTTGTTAAAGATGTTACATGAATATCCATATAGCTACCAATCTCAAGGAAACATCTCTACCGCATAATTGCTGACCAGTGTTATGCATGGGTCCCTCCCCCTACTCTAAGTAAAACAGAGACTCTATCAGGGCGTAATACTTAATCCTACACTTAAACATATCACTAACAAACTCCCTAAAATTTTGCAAGAGCCTTGAAATGAAAGCAACAAGGGATAGGTGGGGGGGGTTGGAACAAATAAAATAGTTTCCTCTTCAAAGTACTTAAGATAAACATTTGCCTTTTTGCAAAGAGGTGAACAACCTCAGCACATTCCTAAGATCTAACCATTTCAATAACATAATTTGTACAATCTGTTAAGGGAGGGTAGAGTGAAATCAAATGAGGGGGTGCCTATCAACAGAATCAAGAAGATAGTGTTCCTCTTTAAAAGTACTCCTCCAAAATATGGTTGCTTCATTTTAACTGCAACGTTTTTACTGTTTCAGGAGAGGGGGAATCAAATCTTGTGTGAGGGGTGCCTCATTTTAACTGTATCATGTGTATGTGCGTAACAGCGCCCTCCTGCCGTTTAATTCAATATTATTGACTTCAAAATCCGTCGGGATTAGTGTATTAACCGCACTGTAAAATAGTGTATTTCGAATAACGGTCATTTAGATTTAAATATTTGTGACCAGGCCTAGTCTTTAGTTAAGTCTTTGTCCGATGTGAGTAAGAGCGCCCTCCTTACCGTTAAGTCTTTGACAAGACTAGCATTTGGGAGGAACTACCTCGTTTTAACTGCAAAGTTTACTATTTCAGGAGGGGGAAATCAAATCAACCAGTGTTGCCTCCCTCAAATAGTAAACCGCAGTTTAAAACTTTGTGGGACGGGATGGAAAATCAATAGGGGACTATTCACCTCACTCAAATAGTAAACTCCCTGTTTAAAACGAGGCTTACAAGCTAGGGCGAAAAAAAGACAAAAAAAACAAACAACGTTAATATTTTGTTAGTAGGGTGGTGCCTGTGTTAACTGCAACGTTTACTATTACAGGGAGGGTGAAATTAAATCAAACCGTGTTGCCTCCTTCAAATTGTAAACCGAGTTAAAACGTTTGTGGGACGGGGTTGAAAGTTAAATCAAATGAGGGGTGCGCTATCAAACCATTCAAAAAAGAGTATTTTCAGGGAGGAGGTCCTTGTTTTAAGTGCAAAGTTTACTATTTCAGGGAGGGGGAATTTAACATAAACAGTTTTGCCTCCCTCAATCGTAAACCGCCGTTAAAACTTTGGTGGGACGGGATGAAAGGTAAATCAAATGAGGGGGGTCGCCTCACCACAAATAGCAAACCCCGTGTTTAAAAAATGCATAACCAAGATAGGGTGAAGTTTACTATTTAGGAGGGTGGTGCTTCGTGTTAACTGCAACAGTTTACTATTTAAGGGGGTGATGTTTTTACTATTTGTGGGAAGAGGGTGCCTCGTTTTTTAACTGCCAAGTTTACTTTTTCAGAGGGAGGGGGAAAGCAACATAACAGAGTAGTTATGGAGAATTATTAACCGAACCAAATAGAGTGATGCCTCGGTTGAAAGACCCCCCACACACAACAATTTGTAAAGTTTTATAGTTAAACCCCCCCCGGTTGTGGTTAGACTGCGAAGTTTTACTCTTTCAGGATGGGGTATCAAATCTTGCCGTGAGGGGTGCCTCGTTATTAACTGTGAAGTTTACTATTTTCAGTGAAGGTATACCATAAGTTTAAAACGTTTGTTTAAAACCAATCAAGACTAGAGTGTTCCTCGTTTTAAAAGAACTCCTTCCTACAAGGGGGTGCCACGTTTTAACTGCAAATTTTACTCAGGTTTTAACTGCAAAGTTTACTATTGTAACCCGTTTGTGGCGGGGTGGAAAATAGAGTAAACCGCAGTTAAAACGTTTGTGGACGGGGTTGAAAAGAAAGCAATGAGGGTGTGCTATCAATCGAATCAGAGAGAGTGATGCCTCATTTAAAGAACTCCCTCCAAACGGGGTGCTTTAACTGCAAAGTTTATGTGTGAGTGGGTGCCTAATTTTACACAAAGTTTACTATTCTATTAGGGAAAGGGTAAATCAAATAGCCTCGTTTTAACGCAAGTGTACTATTTCAGGGAGTGGGAAATCAAATCAAGAGTAATGCCTCCCTCAAATAGTAAACCGTAGTTAACACGTTTGTGGGAGGGGTGGAAGTAAATCAATGGGGGGGGGGGTGCTCTCAAACCAATCAAGAAGAGGTGATGCCTTTGTAAGGTTAAAACGTTCTTTTGTGGGAGGGGTGGAAAGTAATCAAATTAAGGGTTGCTATCAACCGAATCAGACGCGAATATGCCTCGTTTTTCACGTACTTCTCTCCAAAAAAAGGGGAGGGCTTCATTTTAACTGGACAATTTACTGTTTCAGGACGGGGGTGGGGAACCATCTCTTGTGTGAGGGGTCCTCCATTTGACCTTTGAAGTGTCTATTTCGGGGATGGGGAAATCAAAGAGTGTTGTGGTTTCCCTCAAATAGTAAACCGTAGTTAAAACGTTGTGCCGGGTGGCAGTAACAAATTAAGGGGGTGTATAAAACCAAGAATCAAGAAGAGTGATGCCTCGTTTTTAAAGAACTACCTCCTACAAGGGGTGCCTCTTTTTAATTGCAAAGTTTACTTCAGTTTTTAACTGCAAAGTTTACTATTGTTTAAAATGGTTTGTGGGACGAGTGGAAATGTTGGACGGGTGGAAAGTAATTCAAATGACGGGGATGGTTTATATCAAACCCCCCCAACAAACGGTGCAACAACGAGACACCCCTCCCACAAATAATAAACATCAACGCCTGATGTTTTCAGTTAAAAATTTGATAGACCTATCATCCACTTCAGTTGTGAATGATAGACTATCATCTATCATCTATCAGATATACACCCTTGTTTATACGCTGTGACACGCGCAAACGACTATGACTATCAAACTATCTGATAGACTATCATTTGATAGACTATCCACTATCATTTTTGAATGATAGACTATCAGGCCTATCATTCTATCAGATATATCAACCCTTGTTTATCTCTGTGACACTATCACTCATCTATACACTATCAACTATCTGCATAGACTTCAAAATATCAGAGACTATTCAGATTCACTTCATTTGTATGATAAACTATCAAAATATTCAGATACACATCATTTTGTGATGATAGCAGCAGTCCCTATCAATTTATCAGATATATCATCCTTGTTTTATATCTGTTACACTATCAAACTATCTGATAGACTATCAAGTTTGATAGACTATCATCCACTATCATTGTGAATGATAGAAATCAGATCTATCAGATTTGATATGACAGACTTTTATCAATCTATCAGAATACAGATATAGCGCATAATCATCTCAAACATCATTCACTTCACCGTGACCTATCAAACATATCAGATAGACTCTATCATCTATCCAAAATATCAGATCTATCAGATAGAGCTATATCATCTATCAAAAATAGCCCGAGAGATCCAGCAGCTATATCATCTCGAATATTCTATTCAAAGTGACTATCAACTATCGATAACTCTATCATCTTCAAAATATCAGATATAGCCGCTATATCATCTCAAATATTCCTCCTTCAAAAGTGACTATCAAACTTCAGATAGACTCTATCATCTATCAAAATCTCAGATATATCAGATAGACCTATCATCTATCAAAATTCAGATATATAAGATAGACTCTATCATCTATCAAAATAGCAAATATAGCAGCTATCTCCTCGCAAAATTTTTTCTCTTCAAACCGGGACTATCAAACTATCATATAGACTCCTATCATCTATCAAAATATCAGATATATCAATAGACTCTATCATCTCATCAAAATTCAAGATATAGCGCTATAGCATCTCAATATGCTCTTAAGTGACTATCAAACTATCAGATAGACTCTGATCATCTATCAAATAAATCAATCATATCAGATAGACTATATCATCTAATATAAAAAATAGGCAGATATAGCACACTCTACATATCCAATCTCATCTCGGGAATATTCGCTTCAAAAGTGACTATCAACTATCAGATAGTCTCTATCATCTATCAAAATATCAGAATATACCGATAGAATCTATCATCTATCAAATTAACAGATATTCAAATCGACTCTATCATCTATCAAAATAGCAGATAAGTCATCTATATCTTCTCAAAATTTTCTCAACTTCAATTTTCTCAAACCGTGGACTATCAAACATCAGATAGACTCTATCATCTATCCAAAATATCAGATATATCAGATGAATCTATAAATATATCAAAATAGCAGGATTATAGCAGCTATATCATCTCAAATTTTTCTCTTCAACCGTGACTATCAAACTATCAGATAGACTCTATCATCTATCAAATACACCCCCCCCCTCATATATTCAGATATACTCTATCATCCTATCAAAATAGCAGATATAGCAGCTTATATCACTCACATCTTCTCTTCAAAAGTGACTCTCAAACTATCAATTAGACTCTATCATCTATCCAAAATATCAGATATATCAGATAGACTATGTCATCTATCAAAATAGCAAGATATATCAGCTATATCATCTCAGATATTCTCTTCAAAAGTGACTATCAAACTATCAGAAGACGCTATCATCTATCAAAATAACAGATATTCAGATAACTCTATCATTATCAAAATATCAGATATACACGATAGACTCTATCATCTATCAAAATAGCAGCATATAGCAGCTATATCATCTCAAAATTTTCTCAACTTCAATTTTCTCAACCTGACTATCAAACTATCAGATAGACTCCTATCATCTATCAAAATATCAGATATATCAGATAGACTCTATCATCTATCAAAATAGCAGATATAGCATCTTATATCATCTCAAAATTTTCAATCTTCAACCGTGGACTATCAAACATCATATAGACTCTACACTATCAAATATCAGATATAAATAGAATGACTCTAGGTCATCTATCAAAATAGCAATATGCAGCTATATCATCCAAATTGTTCTCTTAACTGTGACTATCAAACTATCAGATAGACCTATCATCTATCAACATATCAGATATACAGATCGACTCTATCATCTAGCAAATACTCAGATGATCAGATAGCTCTCAATCTTGTCATAAATCAAAATAGCAGATATATCAGCTATCTCATCTCAAATCTTTCTCAACTTCAATTTTCTCAACGTGACTATCAAACTATCAGAATAGACTCCACATCCCTATCAAAATAGCGGATTATAGCAGCTAATCTCATCTCAAATTTTTCTCTTTAAACTGTGGACTATCAAACTTCAGATAGACCTATCATCTATCAAAATATCAGCTATATCAGATAGACTCTATCATCTATCAAATATAATATATCAGATAGACTCTTCAATCATCAAATACAATATAGCAGCTATATCATCTCAAACTTTTCTCAACTTCAATTTTCCCAACGGACTATCAAACTATCAGAAGACTTATCATCTACAAAATATCAGATATATCAGAATAGACTCTATCGTCTATCAAAATAGCAGAGATAGCAGCGATATATTCAAATATTCTCTTCAAATGACTATCAAACTATCAGTAGACTCTATCATTATCAAAATATCAAATATTGCAGCTATATCATCTCAAATATTCTCTTCAAAAGTTACTATCAAACTATCAGATAGACTCTTTCATCTATCAAAATATCAGATATATCAGATAGACGCGATCACGTATCTCAAAATAGCAGATATAGCTGCAGCTATATCATCTCAAAAATTTTCGCTCAACCGTGACTATCAAACTATCAGATAGAATCTATCTATTCTATCAAATTTATCAGATAGACTCTATCATCTATCCACAGATCAGATATATCAGATAGGATCTCTATCATCTTAAAATAGCAGATATAGCAGGCTATATCATCTCAAATATGCGTCTTCATACTGTGGACTATCAAAAAATAACAGATAGACTATCATCTATCAATTAATGGCAAACAAAAACACAATGCACTACAAAAGCAGCACCAATATAGCACGGCTTTTTAAAAATATCAGAATATTCCCCTTATCTTTAAACACAAGTCATATCACTGCTATCCTCAAAAAGACAATTCCTGCACCTTCTCAAATTCCAAGGCCCATGATGTGTTAGTAGTATATGTTCAGTTATTTACGCACTGCAGCATTATATTTACGGCTGATTGCCCTGTGCTTTGACGACCATATCTCCCTTCCTTGTACCTTTTAGTAGAGTCTTGCCAGGATCAAGAATTGTTCTCCGTTCCTCTTGATTGCCATACTTAATGGGGAACCTACTTTTAGGGAAAACATTACCCCATCACGATGAACGATGAATGGTCCTTCAACCCAAAGGAGCAGGAGTTCAGTAGAATATTACCATTGTAGGGACTCACGCCATATGCCATTATTTGAAAATAGCGCTTAACCAAATTCATATTTGCATTATGATGGGAGACGTTGTGGGGGAGGGGATTTGGGTCACTTCATTCTGAAGAATAAATTAAGTGCATGTTCAGGTGCTTTTTAGGCAATGCATTGTAATAAATAATAAATCTGAGGACTTTCGTTTGCTCAAATCCATAAGAATTACAATGAACATGTTTCTCTGCTATTGATAGCGTGGAAAAGTAGACAGATTTGCATCATTTTTAGGGAACTATCATTGGTTTTGGTTTTTGGCACCGTTTTCTTTTTTGTTGTTCACCAATACATTCACAAGAATACACATTTCCATATATGAAGTAAATAGGATAAGAATGATTAAGTAAGCAAAAATGGCCGTTTCTGAGGGTAAACGTCTTTCTGAGGGACACCCTGTATTATATGTGAGGAGGAACAGTATCTGTATGTATCTCGAATGGTTTGTAGCTGATGGTATCTATAAGTATGTTGTCCTCGTCCTAGTCTTGGACTGGTTTTGACAATTTGAGGTAATCTGATATCAACTAGGCCATGGTGCATCCTTGTAAAAGATTGATGCTATGTACCAAAACAGCAATGATGTTCAAGCATGTGTCCCTGCCAGTATGCTAAGCATGGCGTAACTCCAGGATGTTCTTGTATAATCACAAAGAGTGATGATGAAAACATGCAGTCATATGGGCCCACACTGAGGCCAGACACTACCTTGCCGCTCAATGAGGAAAAAAGGGGGGAGTAAAATAATCTCCTGCTTGTAATTCCCGATATCAACGTGACTCTGGCCTAAAGATCGTATGCTATGCGTATACAATGAAATCCAACCCATGCCCTGAACTCTTTTCTTGTTCTTTTTGCCATCCTGTCGTTCGTGACTATGCGACTATCTTGAGAGAGATTTTTATTAAGAAGGAGTAAAGAGTCCGGATTGATGGCAGATTAGACACCAAAGGTGTTTATCCACTTTTTTCCTTGATGTAGTATTATTGAATGATCATTCAGTATATTTTCAGTATCCACTGTGTTGTAATTTAAGCCGGGTGTGAGCATTTTCTTAGTGAGCTAACATAAAACACATTTTTTTCAAGGTCGTTTCCCAATTCTTGACCCACACAAAAACCTTTAAAAGGTCATCATGAATTCTTTTTATCAGCAGGTGATTGTTTATTTTCTGTATATGACACTTGTTCATAGCAAAGAGTCTTAGGTAGTTATCCATCAGGGATGTCATTAATCAGGAATAAAACAGTTCAAATGAATGAGTGCTAGGTACTCCAGAAATTATAAGACATGAATTCTGATGCTCACCCATCAATAGCAGGAACACATTGAGGGCCCATCAGTCAAAAAAGCCTTTGATCCATCCTTACCAGTGATACCATAATTAGGCAAATGATGGCAGGATGGTTGTTGATGGGGACTTTATCAAAATGCTTCAAAGTCCAAAAAACAATAAACACAAGTTTGTTTCAACTTTATATTATTTTAGTTCAATAATTGAGAATAGATAGATTCTTTGTTGGAGAGTTCAATATGAGACATGCAGAATTATGGCTAATGATTTCCTATAGACACTATAGACTATAGCCTTGCATTTATGCAGCAAAATATTATGGTGTAATGGGTCTATTTCCAGAGTCTTTAAAATTAGACAAACAATTTGTCATAATTTTTACAACAAAATGGATAAATCTGAAATTTTCCACTGATATGTCTTGAACCTATGTTGCCTTATTATCTGCTTTTTGCAGATTGAGTAAACTACAGCTTTTTCTAAATTTTTGAAAGGTGATGAACAACATGCTGGTATCCCGGGCTGGTATACTTTTAACACATTTTTATCTTTTTTTTTTACCCCTGTATAAGCCTTACCTCTCCACTAAAAATACCCTTTTTCACTGCTTTGATTTGGGTAAACATTTGATATGCCATTCTTAGAGGTTTTCTCAGTACAATTCTGAAGAAATTTATTCTTTTGGAATTGGGTTAAGCCATTATTTGTCATGACTTAACTGGCCTATTGCCCATTCATTTGATTAACCACAGATACCTTACATGTGCAAAAAATATTCTACCGGTGTAAAATTAACCTACCCGACAAGAGGGAGAGTGTTAAGGGATCAATCAAACTAATGAAACACCAGTTTGTTAATTTCCCAGTGGCTTGTCAAAAGGAGCCACTTTAGTGGTACACTTCATCTTAAAGCACAATAAAAACACATTACCCACATTACTTGTTGTGATTGGATTACATATATTGCTGGTTAACAATGTCAAAGTTGCCACATCTCTCTGCTCAGTAAAGTGATACATGAGTTACAATATGCTCATCCACCAAGGACACAGTTCAGTGGGTTGTACTTGTACATATATTGACATGAACTGGCCTTGTGTGATCTGGGTATCATATATCATACCCAAAAACCAGGGGGTGTATTTTGTAAATTACATTGGTGAATGAAAGCTACTGAACTGTGCAAGGGAATTGAGATTTCACTAGCTCATAGCGACATTAAGGTTGGAATCCCCCAATGAAAAGTGTCCCTTTCTTGGTAATGTAAAGTGCTAGATGATGTAAGAGGGTGATTTACGAAGTTCCTGCAACCCATACAGCAGAGGCATGCATCAGTGAATCCATTTAAAACTGTGCTGAAATGTGAGATTTGTCTTTTTATGTCAGGAACATACATATTTCTATGTATCCTTATTACATAACAGCATTAGTAGAAATCTGATATTATTAAGCAACTACAAAAGATAAACAATATCAGCAATGACACTATTGGGTTAATGAAAGTTCTACTGAAATCACAAAGTTGAAGAGGAAGGGTCTGGGGAAATCATACTGGTGACAATAATATATTTCTTTCACAATCTCTGAATATGGGTTTAATTGCAAGCATACCCCTGGGAGCAGGCAAGAACACAAAATCTAGGAATAAGTACTGCCTTTATGTCTTTTTCATCCTCCCAACAAAGTTACCAAAATGACTGAGGCTTGGGGCTCATAAAATAAGAAATGTCTTGAAAGTAAGAAATGTCTTGATTTTGTCAACAACCAAGACCCAAACATGCCATTGGAAATATTTTATTCCTCTACTAGTAATGCTAGTTCACTTACATGTGATGGTCCAAAGAAGATAATCAATGTGCATAACAAAGAGATTTTACAGCTCGCTGCACAGCATATTGTAAGATGTGGGCACAAAATTTTGTATGTATTTTGAATGGCGTGTTTGTTTTTCCGGTGTATCCTTGGTGTAAGATTGGATGAAAGAAATCAATTAAAGAGACAATGGCACCTTTGAAAAATAGTGTGCCCTCTAGATTTTTCAAAATTGATATTTTTGCATGGTTGTAAAGCTTGTATATACATTAGCCATCACGTAAAATGATTAAGCCCAAATCAGCGCGCTTATGGGTAAACGATTTTATAATTAATGATTCCGGCGACATTAATTCAGCAGATGACACGGAAATGGTGTTTAACACAAGAAAACATATGCCAGAGTTAATTCTCATGGCATGCGCCTTGTTTGAACAGTCTGTGACCTTTGTGGTTTTAATATAAATGAGTACGAGTCTATGATATTCAGACACATTTGTTGATTGAAGTTACGGCAAACTTAAAAGTTAGCTTCTTATTAATGGCCCTTTCTGTTTTGGGGTATATTATTTTTTACGTGTAAAATAAATCACTATTCTTCCAATGGCCTAGACTATCATTGCGAGCAAATCGAAAAAAAAATCATATTTTCTGAAAATGTGCCGGTGTCGCTTTAAGCCTACACGAAATAAAGCCCATAAACACCATTCAACTCTATACCTATATGTCTATATTGATTATTTCATGCAGAAATTACATGATGGAATAACCGTTTTTCCCGGCTTGAAAAGTGTGGAAGTTTTATATTTTACATGGACACAGCTTTCTTCAAATACATACACTTCCATGCACAAAAAACTTTATTTAGCCAAGGAATCAAGCTTACATTTGATGTGCATTAAATTTCGGTAGGTTTGGTAGTTTCCGTTTTATGAAATTATAAATATTGCCACTTTTAAGTAGTAAAATTTACCATTAAAAATAGGTAATACTGAAACAACACTTTGATGTATGAAGGGCTGATCTTTGGGCTACTGAAATATCTATTTTCTTTTTGAAACAACTTGAAATTTGTGATAGATAATGCATATTTTCAAAACTCTCTTTCCGCTCATGTAATAACCGTTAAATTTTTTTGAACAAGAAAATAAAGCAGCTACGCGTGGCCCGCTTGCCGAATGAATTCAAGTACAACTTACAAATTAGGTTGTGTAATGTTTTTGGATTAGCAGTCATCTGCAGGGAGCAAATGGTATAAAAATCTCAACTTATTTGAGGTAAGTCGGGGGGACGAGGCTGTGGATCAGGAAATGCCCCTTTAATATGGGAATCCTGCGATTTTGTACCCTTATGTGCATTCATTTGATGAAACAAACAATGCATTTTAGTGGACTTAGTGCATTTTCTGGTCTCATTGCGCTATGGTTTGTATAGTGTGAACAGGTTGAGGCTAATTGATAATGTAGACAGTCTCATGCTTATATTTTTATCATCCAAAATAAAACCAAAAAGTGATGGAATTCTACGGGAATTCTACACCCATCTTTAATTTAAACCCTTACATAACATTGTCCTATATTATATAAATTATTCTGTACCAAAGGGAACCAACCCCACACGCCTTAGATCATTACAGGGATACAGGATACTATAGTGACAAGACTGCATGCATTGAAATGGGCAATTTGCCAGGCTCTAAATCATGGTGTTTGTAGAAAGTGTGAAAATAGAACTGCCTTTGAGATTTCATAGTAGAACAAATTGAACAATCTGTATGCAGATGGTCCTATGTTCATAGCAGTGTTCTTGCTAATACATTTTGCAAAGGTAGGAAATTGTTGAGACCTTGTAATAAACTGCATAGGCACTGAGCTAGTAACAGGTTCTATGTATGCCATTTGTTGGAGGTGAGCATCGAGCAGACCAAAAATATGATGTACAGAGTGTCCCACACAAAAGAATCACTATTTTAATGATTTTAACCCCAGACAATTTGATAGGTTATTTATATGGTTATGATGTTACTGCACATTCAGAGACATTGTAGGAAAAACTTAAAAGGGGCATACAGATATATAGGTTTAGCTTGATTGGCTTATGATGTAACCCTCTGTGTAATCAATCAGAGACAGAGTTAAGGTCTATTCATACTTCACAGCACTGCAATGCAGTGAAAATGGATGAAAACCATCTCTGATTCAACACAGCAGCAGTGCAATGCAATTTGAACTGTGTTGCTGCTACATTGAGTCAGAGATGGTTTTCATCCATTGACACTGCACTGCATTACAGTGAAGTATGAATGCACCTTAAGAAAACATGTTTTAAGTCCTTTCATGAATCATACAAATCCTTAGCTACCCCCATAAACATTACAGCATGCGGGAAAAAAAGTTTCATTTGAGAGTTAAAGGTACCCCACCACAACATAGGAAGGGCCATCACCAACATACTTTAATTCCAAAATTTCATTTGAATCCGACAAACCATTTTAATGTGAGCGGCAATTGTGTGTATTACAATAGCCCATAGAGGACTGTACTATTTCCGGTTACCGTAAACCAAATTTTACCTTGGAGCATCATAATGGGAAAGAGGTCATTCAAAATATTATGCAGATGACATGAGAAAAATACAAGGTTTCTAATGGTACGAAAATCTCAATTTAGATGCAGGGAAAAGTGGGGATGAGGATGAGGATTGGGTAGTGTGTCTTTAAGACAGATGAAGTAAAGCAGGTCAAATGTCTCTGGGCTTACTTTTTCATTTGTAATTTATTGCAGCAAAGTGATTTGTCAAGATTGCAATGTCACTACGTTTTATTATTGGCACTCAATCACATTGCTGAAGTGAGATAAATTGTTTTAAACCTGAAAGTATCTTTTATTGTTAATACTGTAAAACAATTCACAAACATTTTGTTGGCTAAAAGATACTTCTTAGGTAATTCAATTAAATTCCTTCTCAAACTTGTTTGTTCTGCAGATGACTACTGCCTCTCACAGTTTTAAGATACTTAACAATACTCCAGGTTAAAGTGACAGGAGGAGATTTTTTTTGAGGATACAAATTTCTCTCAAATTGCACTTGATCAGTTGTAGACCACCTACCGAGAACGTTTCTAAGGTTTATTGGACAAAGAAGCTCGAAAGAAAACGGCAAACCTTGTTTTGAACTGGGCTTGCTATTCTAATCATCCCTATAGGAAACCATGCTTTGAATTTCTGTCGTGCACAACAGAAACTACTAAATTATCATCTTATTACATAAAGATGGCATATTTGGCTTATTCACTTCAGGTGTGATCTAATACATTGGTAAGCATTCCAAATATGCAAAAAAACCTGGGTTCGAAAACAATTGAGGGTGCTTCTCTCTGGAAATGTCCTCATGTCTCTTTAATTGTAGTTTGTCTATGTCTATACTTTTCCCAGATTCGTCTGGCACACATAAAAATTGAAAAAAAATGTACAAGCTGACGACCTTCCAATCGCTAGACAAATACCTTTGCCAACCAAGCCATGGGCCTGAGTGAAATTTGAAGGAATTAACTTGAAAATCATAATAGATGGCACACTTTGTACACAAAAGGTCACAGACATGCAAAATCAAGCGTAAAGTGGCCTAACTGGAATTTACATTGTTTTATAAATTGGCTGTATCTTTTGATATAAACTACAGTCTGATTAATAATTTATTGGACAAGCACAAACAAAAGCGTGTGTGGACTGTGTGAGCCAGGACATACTTTACATCTCGTTTTTATTGGTCAAAGTAGGCGAGGAACCTCCGAGTAGCTTGTTGCGCCTACATGAGGTGTGCGTATCTTGTGTGCAAGTAATTTTTTTAATCACACGGTATATTAATAAATAGGGACAGCAGTCCCAAATAGGTTGTCCGATTATGTGGTCAAAGTGTAAGAGCAATATAATGACCCTAAGTGACCCCTGAATGACCTTTGATCTTCCCATCTGCTACCCCACATAAGACCCCTTGTCTCAATGTATAAGCATACCAAGTATGAATTTGATCTATCACTTGGTTAAAAAGTTACAGTAGATGAAAAAGTGTCATCCAAAAGGTGTATACTAAATGTTTGACACAGACACACACACTCACACACACAAATCATGTTGACACAAGGTCTTTCCGATAGCATCGGACCACCTAAAAAGGTTTGATCATGATAATATTTTTGTAACATTTTGATGTCAGTTGCTTTGATTGCAATAACTTTAGCCCAATTGCTAGTTTAAAAAGTTACTTATTAGTTAGACTGTACCCCAGTCTCGGCTCTGTCTCTGGGTTTAGAGCGCACTTGGTTAAAAGATAATGCTAAACTAAAAACTTGAGGACTTTTCAGCTTACCATCCCCGCCAACCAACTTGTCCACAAAAAAAAAAAAAAAAAAAAACGTTAAAAAGTTACAGTAGATGAAAAAAGTGTCATCCAAAAGGTGTATACTATATGTTTGACACAGACACACACACACACACTCACATACACAAATCATGTTGACATAAGGTCTTTCCGATAGCATCGGACCACCTAAAAAGGTTTGATCATGATAATATTTTTGTAACATTTTGATGTCAGTTGCTTTGATTGCAATAACTTTAGCCCAATGGCTAGTTTAAGAAGTTACTTATTAGTATTCAACAGCAAATGCAAATGGTGCGCCCGCAGGCGGAGTGCCCATCTCTCTATCATTGGCGTTTGGGCCAGACTCCCTCATATAATGTTGCTGTGGGGGGTTCGCCACTCCTCCCGCACAGCGAGTCTGTTTTGCATTCCCAGCATATGCTGGTACCCATTTATACTCCTGGGTGGAGAGAGGCAAGCGAGGTAAAGTGCCTTGCCCAAGTGCACAACACATTGGCGATAGCGGGGCTCGAACCCACAACCTTATGCTTATGAGGCGAACGCTGATCCACTGCACCACATGTGCCCTCAACAGAACCAGCACTTAAATTGAAAAACACACTTTAATCATAGATAAAGGGGCATTTTGTGATTTACACTCTCATCCCCCGACTTACCTACAAAAAAATTGAAATTTTCTATATCATCCGAACCGTTGGCCTACTTATACTATGTATGCCTAATCGTATGTGCAAATTTAATTGTATCTGTAAGAAATTTGCAATTTTGTCATTTCTGTCCATAAACAAACAGAAATTGCAACATAATGGCTTATGGGGGCGGCATGATATAAACATTCACTCATCAAAATCAACTTTTCTTGAGGATAACTAGTGAACCATACACAAAAATGAAGATGCTATGATTACAAAATGCACCTTTTAAGGGGCACTGATACATTTTGCAAATTAAGTGGAAGTCAGTTTTTTTCATTTCCAGCCCTTTTCTCTTTATATTCATCTTGGTACTGCTTGTACATGTGTTAATCTTCACTTGAAATGAACAAGCCAAAAGTGGTGCTTTATTTTGGGGCATCACTTAAACAAAGGCAAGGAACCTCCGAGTAGCTTGTTGCGCCTACATGAGGTGTGCGTATCTTGTGTGCAAGTAATTTTTTTAATCACACGGTATATTAATAAATAGGGACAGCAGTCCCAAATAGGTTGTCCGATTATGTGGTCAAAGTGTAAGAGCAATATAATGACCCTAAGTGACCCCTGAATGACCTTTGATCTTCCCATCTGCTACCCCACATAAGACCCCTTGTCTCAATGTATAAGAATACCAAGTATGATTTGTTATATCACTTCGTATAAAAAGTACAGTACGATGAAAAAAGTGTCATCCAAAAGGTGTATACTAAATGTTTGACACAGACCCACACACACAACACTCACAGACACACAAATCATGTTGTCAACAAGTCTTTCCGATATCAGCGAAACCACCTAAAAAGGTTTGATCATGATATATTATTTGAACATTTTGATGTCAGTTTGCCTTTGATTGCAATAACTTATCCCAACTGGCTCGTTTTAAAAGTTACTTATTAGTAATTCAACGAACCAGCCTTTAAATTGAAAAACACACTTTAATCATAGATAAAGGGGCATTTTGTGATTTACACTCTCATCCCCCGACTTACCTACAAAAAAATTGAAATTTTCTATATCATCCGAACCGTTGGCCTACTTATACTATGTATGCCTAATCGTATGTGCAAATTTAATTGTATCTGTAAGAAATTTGCAATTTTGTCATTTCTGTCCATAAACAAACAGAAATTGCAACATAATGGCTTATGGGGGCGGCATGATATAAACATTCACTCATCAAAATCAACTTTTCTTGAGGATAACTAGTGAACCATACACAAAAATGAAGATGCTATGATTACAAAATGCACCTTTTAAGGGGCACTGATACATTTTGCAAATTAAGTGGAAGTCAGTTTTTTTCATTTCCAGCCCTTTTCTCTTTATATTCATCTTGGTACTGCTTGTACATGTGTTAATCTTCACTTGAAATGAACAAGCCAAAAGTGGTGCTTTATTTTGGGGCATCACTTAAACAAAGGCAAGGAGTACTGATGGCGATTGTCCTTGATGCCTTGGTTAATTCAAGCCCTGATCTCAGTGCACTTAAACATTGTCTTTGCCCCAATCTTACCAAACAAGTAAGTTGTCAAACAGCATTCACACAGAAAGATAAATAATGATACCACATTTGGTCAATGAATCAAAGGGCAAGGACAATAATAAATAAACTGATGCTTTTCCCATTGTCACGATGAAATAACTTCTTCATCTTTCAAGTTCAATGAAGTGTAAAATAACAATTTGCTCCCATCTTTCTCTAAGCCACAGTTTTAGTGTTCGTAAGGAAGTTGACAGATCTGTGCTGTGGCATTTAACAATTAACCCAACTTGGAATTCCCTGCATGAAGCACTGCCTTATCCTGTAGGGATTAACGTATGTTTATAATAGGAAGCTTTTAAAAATTTCATTGAAACTCAAAATGACATGTCAATTTTATTTTCAATTACCAATTTCCTTGCTGAGTGCAAAACAATAGGGTAAAACTCATGAGGATTATTTAGTTTAGAGTAATGCAAAAGTAAATTTCTACTTAATTGGCAATACTTCACTGCCTGTGGATTACCTACCTCTGAGAATATGGATGTAAAGAATGGTGTTTTTCTTGGAAGCTGCCTGGACCAGTGTTGGCCTCCATTGCTTCAGGTTCATTTATGGTTAATCTGAAGATTAAAGGAATCAGGTTAGAGATTAGAATGTGTGTTTGAGTTAGAGAACCAAAATCACTGGCCTCAATCTTTCATTGATACTTCAGGGGAACAATCACCACCACCGCTGCTCGAGTCACAAGTTCGAGGTGACATCACTGTACGTTAGGTTTCTTGCCTAGAAACCGGCAAGAGTTAACCTTGGATTTGCAGCACTTACGCGTGCGATATAAGGAGGCACACTCGAAATGCTAGAGGGAATGCCGAATTGTGTTCTGACGCTCATCCTTGACCTTGAATGCACGACACAGTATATACAAGGAACACATGGCAATCTGGAATTTTTTAACTTGCCTCCCAACAAAAGTGCAGTTCTTTGGGTGGGTGCTCTGTGCAGGAAAAAAATTAGATAAATAGATCCTGGAGGCATTGGGAACTTAGGTACAGCATTTGAAATGTCTTATCTCAACCATATCTATATAGAACCAAATATGGATATGCTACCCTGCAGAGCACCGGTACTATAGTTGCTGCAAAAATAGTTCGGAGGTGGGGAACGTGTGCAACGTATCCCTGCATAAAAGGGGCTGAGTCTATGGGTAGTCTCATGTGCACTTAACCAATGGGGGATTGACCAACTCACAAGCCAATCAGCATTCACTTCCGTGTTGACGCATGTCATTCCTTGTATGGTAAATAACTCTGAACCATTCTGGCAGTGAGTTTACAATTCCTTTTTGAGGGGAGATGTGCATCTTAACTCTGAAACCCTTACTCTTATCTAAGTTACATTATATATTCTAGGTGTTTTAGACCATTTTGAAAAAGGACCAAAGTCTACGGATTTGCTGTCAAAAAAACATTTGGGTAGCAACATCTCATATACCCAAGATATGAGAGTGTGACGAGGAGCTGTCCCCATGAGAGATGGAGGAGGGAGGGACTAGCGCCCTCTAGCCATGTCGTCTCTTGTCATCATTTTAGTAAGGTCATAAAAGGTCAGTGAGAGTTCTTGAGGTTGATGTCGTCAAGTGAATATGTGAATAAAAGGTTGTTTTCCTATAAACATTCACAAAGCCAAGCGAGTTGCATTATTCTACCTATGAACTAAACCCCCTGTTGAATCGCCATAAGAGTATCCCTAGATGTTTAAAGGGGATGGCCTGATTTAGTACATAAATTTTCATCTTGATAGAGGGCCTTCACCCCAAACCCGAGCTGATCTTTCAATCTGTTTTGATGTGAGATTTAAATGACCTGCACATTTGAAAAAATAGTGCGCCCTCAAGATGTGTCAAAATCGATATTTTTTGCATGGTTGTAAGGCTTTTTATACAAAGCCTCACCCGAAATGATTAAGAACCAAATCGGCTTCCTTATGGGTAAACCGAACGATTATAATGTCACGTCGCCGTCGACGTTAAATTCATCAGACGACAGAAATGTCGTTTAACACACAAGAAGACGCACGCCGTATGCATGTTTCCCACGCTATAAATGCACACGGTTTGACGGTTTATCACCTTTGTGGTTTTAATATCATTGTGAGTAAGAGTCAAAAATTCATGTAATATACACATTGTTGATTAGTTATGGAAAACTTAAAGTTGGCTCAAATTACCTGGATGTCTTATCCTCATATCAATGGCCCTATCTGTTTTTGGGTATGTATTTTTATGTGTAAAATATATCTCTGTTCGTCCATGGCCTAGACTATCATTTGAGAGCAAATGAAAGAATTTCATATTTGTGAAATGTGCAAGTGCCGCTTTAAACGCGATTTATAAGCCCCATAGAGTACTCTGTAAAATCAATATTGGTTTGAACCAAATGGAGCACATTTTTGCTCTTTCAACAAACATCCTTTAGGCGACGAAAAAGAAAACCCTGTTTTACGGGCGAGAGGACCTTTCGATTAGAGTCGGTCGTCCGGCGAATTTTTTTTCTTTTTTCTTTTTTTTTTTCCTTTTCTGGAGCTCAAAATTGGCCTAAAATAGCCCAAAAATTTGACAAATCAAGAGAAAAAATGAAATTATTTTTACAAACAATTTTCTAAAAAAATTTGCCAAAATTGAAAATTTGGGCTAAAAACGGCTCATTTTTAACATGATTTTTGAAAACTAAAAAAAAAAAATTGCAAAATGAAAATCAGGGTCGGTCGGCCGTAAACAGTGTTTTTTATTTTCGTCGCCTTAGCTGAAAATATCACAGGTAAGACGAAAAACAAGTAAGAAGAAAACAGTGAACCAAACTTAAACACATATCAAAATACTCCACACATATATGCATAAAACAAGGATGCACATACAGAATCTTTAGGCATTTTCATTAGGCTTGCTCACTTAAAAAACATTTGCTCACTAGAAGCATGCTGAGTGTCTCACATGTGTGTTTTTTGTTTTAGAAGTTTTTATGTTGGTGAAAAAAATTCCCCTCTGTTTGATATGGCCCTCTGTCTTTTTATGTCATTTTGGGGCGACCTATTCAGTGGCAGCCACAATATTACGGTGCTCTTTCCTTCGCATTTTCTGGCACGGTTTTCCTGGTTTGCTTTGGAAGGCCACTTTACGGCTAGTTGGCAGAATGGTATAAATGTGTTTTGAACACTCTCCTCTCCCTCCCGCCCAATGTGTATGGCTGTGTGGGAATCTATGGGTGCTAGCAGTATTATGCCACATGCAGGCAGGCGCAGGGGTGGCAGGGAGGGTTGCTGCCCCCCCCCCCCTGAACAATATTTAAAATTTAGGAAAAACAGGGGTTTTTTTTGTGCAAAATTTAGGGGTTTTTAACCAAAAGAGTTCATTTTGAACTGTTTTGCCCCCCCCCCCCCCTTGATGTTTCGCCCCTCCGATGCTTTACTCTTGCGCCGCCCTTGCCACATGTAGGTATGTGTTGGTGGGGTCAGGTGGGTGGGTTCATCTGCCTGTGTGTATTTATGCCTCCTAGGGAAGTCTAAGCTCTTATGGTTGAGAGGCATGAAGGGGGGCCTTTTCCTGACTGGTATGTGATTGCTCAATTGCTATGGTGCCTCCTGCAAATTCCTGCAGGCAACAAAAAATTATCATTTCATTGTTGTGGATATACAAAGTGAATATTTTAAAGCATACATCTGCAACGTACGTCCGCAAAGCTGAACATTGGAAAATGTTAACCTGAAGTTAACAGCTGTGATTTTTAATTTGCTGGTTTTCCATCACATATCTGTAAACTTCAGAGCAATTGTAACTGAAACACAGCTCAAAAGTTACACTTTCTATGAATAGGTACATGCTATTGTGACATGTTGTGCAAACCAAGAATTGGATTGGGATTAAACTAATGGTTTTATACTTGTATTAGAGATACTTCCAATACAATTATTCAAAATTCAAAGCTGAATAATTTAAAAGTTCTGGGTCCTCATAGTCTCCGAAATGTAGAACTACAACTACAGAATTGCCCTGAAGGTAACATGTATACATATGTTAACATACATATGTTTTCATCTTTGTCCACACAATTTGTTATAAAAAAAACATTAAAAAAGCAAAATAGGAAATGACTAGTCCTTACAAGGCTCATCAAAAGTAAATAAGTGCACTACAGCACATGTTTATCTTACCTTCAATGAGAGTCAAAAGGGCAACATTTGTAGATATTTACTTAACATCAAAATAATTAATAATTCACAATTAAAAATCACCCCATCCCTCTTTTTACTTCAAACAGGAAAATAGAAATCAATTGTGAATTTATATCAATGGTTATTCACTGCTTCTTGTGTTGTTAGATGTAACAGGGCAATGCCTCTCTGTTGATATATTGGCGCCCAGAGGGTGTTTTGAATCAATCCCATGATGCATAGCAATGTGCCTATACTGTTCTGTACTAAACACATGTCAGTATTAAAAGTGGTCCAAAGTTTAAGAACCACAAGACATTTCAAAATCATGCTAAAAATTCCCTAAGTGCTAACGCTTTGTGGGCTAAAATGAACATAAAAGTCAGGTTTTTTATGTGTTAAGAATAGTTTTTTTTTTATGGAATCACTGACCCATTGACGGTGAAATTTCCAAAAACTGGTTGCATGGTGTGTTTGACTCAATACACCCTCTGATTGGTGCCCAACGATGTTCATGGAGCAAATAACAGTATTTCAGTACAGCCTGTCTCAAAAAAGTGGTACAATCAGAAAAAAATGGTTAATATGAAATTTCAAAATAAGTCATTCTTACTTGACATAATATTAAAGAACAAAGACCAGGCTTTCCAATGGTGTTTGTTTCATCTCATTTGCTTTTGTCAGTCCAGAGATATAATCAATTTAGTGCGATACACCAAAATTGATTTTGTGCCACTTTTATGCATGGGCAGAGTTGTTTCGCCCAGCTATGCCATGCTATCTTGAAGCTTACAAAAGATTGCAACTTGACAAAAAGAAACAAAACACAGATTAAATTTAGTAAACAAAGGAAGTCTAGTTTTATCGACACAAGTTTAAATAGTCAACATAATCAGTTCAATTATTATTCTTTTCATAAATAACAAACAATACAAATATTTATTGCACGTCAATGGAATGGAGCTTTGGATTTATTATAAGATTGGTATCTGTTAAAATCATGCCAGAAGGAATGTAATTGCAACCAAAATAAACACTCCAAATCCAAAGAAATGGTTTAAAATATTGAACTATCTTTGTGCGTTTACTAATTGTTGAAGTCAATAAAAATTTGAATTTGGAAACAAAGTATCAAAGTGGTGGTAGGAATTTGCGTTTCATGATACTTCAAGACCATAGAAACTCTCTCCTCCACGTTGCTGTAAGCTCATGGTTCTCTTCTGACAAACAACAGTATGCCGAATGTTATTCACTCTATCTTAAAGCCAGCTAGAACTTACTGATCATAACTTCAACCATTACGTAACTGTTTTCGTATCTTTTAGAGTTTCTTTATGAAGTTAATCCCTTTTTAAAGAATTTCATATCTGTTCAAGTGTGAATAACTCATGTTTAACTAATTCGTTCACCGTTTTCACTCAACCAGAAAGTGGCACAAACTCGATTTTGTGTTCCGCAGTAAACTGGAGTTATCTCTCGATTGAAATAAGCAATTGAGATGAAACAAAAAATCCTGGAAAGCCTGGTCTTTTCTCTTGAATCTGATATACAGAGCAACTTACTTATGTTGAGATATAATATTGAAAAAAATTGGTTTTTGATTGTACCATTTTTTTTGAGACAGGCTGTATAATAGTGGAAGTGCAGTGGTTGTTGACTTGATGCACAGAATGGCAGTCAACCCACAAAATTTCTCTGCTTGCAGACAAAAAAACTTAAGGATCTTCTTAGAAAAATACAACGTTCACAGAACACATGTGTTGTCTGCTGTCGCGGTTGTGAATGGGGACAAGACGGTCACATGAGCGCACCAGCGCAAAGGAGGTTAAAACATGGCGACACTACTAAGGTACCATTGTATCCAAGTGCCATGGGAATTGATCAACATAAGGATAGTCGGGTGTTTCCGCAAATTAGCGCGTAGCCAGTAGACTTAGTGGATGTGTCCCATTTACTCTGTGACAATTTGTGATTTAAATTAACACTGAAGAAGATATGTGATTCAACTATAAATTCCAGTTTTATATCTACAGCAGTTGACATCTAGATTTCAGATTAGTATCTATGAAACATTGTTGAACTCATTAACTTTTAATTTTAGTATAAATTTAAAGTGTCATTTCCCGTGTAAATCGGACACCAAGTAAGCCGGTGACATGAAAATAAAAAAGACAACAACTGTAATATCTGTAGGTTGATAATGGGCCATCAAACTTTGAAATATGCGCGTATATTCGGTCTGACGATTTATTATAAGCCAAAAAATAAAGCTTTCAACTCATTAATAAATACGCACTCGCTGGTGGCTTAGCGATCATGTAGAATCAATGCCCAAGTCATTGATTTCCCTGTTGCTAAAACAAACCCGCGAAATTTTGCGCTTATGCTCCCCCGCTTTTGCAATTCTCACTATCGGGAACCAATGCGTTGTTCGGAGAAACTGAATGTAAGTTGACATGCTAAAGTCATTGCAATGCTTTGCCCCTTGCATACGTATTCATGCATATCACGTGCAAAGTTTTTAAAGACCGTGTATCTAAAACGTAATTTGACTATACTGTGGGCATCTCGATGGTTCCCCTTGTTGTAAACGAGCGACACCAAATGGTGTCCCGCTACACGTGTGCCTGAAAAAACATTCGGTTTATATGCCAGGGTCTATGACCATTGTACTATATCTTATGATGCCCCCCTCAAATTAACCAAAAGTACATATAAAACTATACACATATCACATAGTAAAGAAATTATCTTTTAAAAAATCAGGAAAATTGCCGCTTGGTCCATTAAACGCGCGGAACCGGCAATGCAGTTTTTTGAAATATTTTTAAGATTTTTAAAAGTATTTTTGACTAATTGATTGTTATGTTAACGAGGAATGGTATTATCAAATGATTTTGTCAAGAAAAGATTGAGATCTCCTAAATTTTTGCGTGCCTTTTTTCTCTTCAAAATGTCACAAGTGGCCCCCTAATGACGGAAACACCCCAGATATGAAGCAATTTGATAATTCTGACCATTTTGGGACCATGACCTCTAATGACCTCTACATGACCTTTGACCCCACCCTTAAGAGGGGTAACCTGTAGGGCACTACCCACATGCAAGATCATAACATGCAAGTGCCATGAAAATGTGTGCATGCATGTGGAAAAAAGTGGGCAATTATGTGTAGGGTTAATATTTTGACCACAGACAGACACACAGACACACATGTGACAGACACACACTACTGTACTAGAGATATCCCTATGTGCCCTCTTACAGACAACACAAAAACCTGAAGCTGAAACTGAAGCTTTTATTTGTATATTGTTTGTTTGCTGAACAATGACTACAGAAGCATCAAAATCTAGAGTGGCATGGGTACCTTGTATACATTTTACATGTGTTATTGGGGGGTCCTGCTAGAATTTTAGGGGGACACAAAGGGGGTTGTGGAATTTGGATGTGCATAAAAGGGTGGAGTCTATGGGTTGCCTCATGCGCGATTAACTAATGGGGAGGCCAACCTAGTCAAACAAGCCAATCGCATTCACTTCCGTGTTGATACACATTAACGCTTGGTGCATGAAAAGTAACTCTGAACTATTCTGGCAAAGAGTTTTAATAGTAAATAAGAAATATGGTAATTTCATTGAATTTTCACCCAATATAAACATTTAAAATATTTCAAAAGTGGAGATGAAGTGTAGTAGGAGTCATCTAGTGGGTATTTTAAAGTTTGCTACACACATCCACATCTTTAAACATTGCCAATAAAAAATTATTGTCAAAAGTGTTCGCCAGTGATTTTTTTTTTGTGTTTATTCTGGTTATGTCCATAATAAATGAGACTTTCAAAGGCGTGAGCTCTAACCATACAATGCTTGGCAAAAATTGTGCAAGATATACATGGGTTAATAAACAGCTAGAACATTCAATTACTACAGACACCTGTTTTGTTCTAATGTTACAAGAGGCCAGAGAAACATTTTTTTTTTTTGTCACCTGTCCCTGTTTTTGTGAGTCAAGTAGTATGTAGTCAACAATTATTATGCAAAGGAGAAAAGTGATGTACGGTCTCTTCCTTTTAATCAATTTAAAATCATTATTAACAGTACTATATTTTATCAAACACCCTGTACATTCAATTTTAGTGCTCCTGTAATTGGTGTTGCTCTTTCAAATATTTACCAATATTTAAAGCAATGGCTTGACCCTTTCAATCAACATAGTCCCGAAACTAATATAAGGATGGTAAAGCAATCAGCCAGCCTGGTGATAAAATTGGCACTTTCACCCCATCTAATTTCATTATATGTGGTATGTTTCTCGAGCAAACAAGACAGACCTAGATGAAATAAATTATGCATCCTTGACTGCATGATTTCAGTATTTTATATTGAATATAAGAAAATCACTTGTGTGTGAATATATTCTTTTTATTTATGTTGTTTTGTTGTTTTAAGGTTTTTTTCTTTTTACTGTGTAAGCTTAGCAATCAGCATATTCTATTTTACTTCTGTGTGGTAATATCCGTGTCATATATCAAGTTTCCAAAGCTATATCACTATAAAAGGCTGGTATTCTCAAGGGAGTCCTACTTATAACTGTTTAAACCAGGGTGTAGTCCCTATCATGATGACCCTTTTCTCCTTCATCTATACTGAAGAGCATGGTTGAGGTTTATTAATAAAGAGGGCTTTCAATATCTACTGAAGATGGCATGGTACCATGCTATCTTCATTAGATAACACCCAGGCATGCTATCTTCAGTAAATTAGGATAACATCACCGCTGCTATCTCATCAGATCACACCACCGCTGCTATCTCAGTAGATAACATCACCCTGTTATCTTCATTAGATAACATCACTAAAAAATAAAACACATATTTTCAAAAATAACATCACCCTGCTATCCTTCAATTAATAACATCACCCTGCTATCCTTCATTAGATAACATCACCATGCTTAATCTTCATTAGATAAACATCACCCTGTTATCTTCATGTAGATACCATCACCCTGTTATCTTCATTGACAAACATCACCCTGCTATCTTCATCAGATAACATCCCCCTGCTATCTTCATCAGATCACTCACCTGCCATCCTTCAGTAGATAACACACCTGCTATCTTCAGTAGATAACATCACCCTGCTATCTTCAATTAGATAACATCCACCCTGCATCTTCATCAGATAATATCACCGTTATCTTCATTAGATAACATCGCCCTGCTATCTTCATAACACCATCATCCTGCTATCTTCATCAGATAACATCAACCCTGCTATCTTCATTATATAACATACCCGCTATCTTCATTAGATAACATCCCGCTACTAGCTTCATCAGATAACATCCCCCTGCTATCTTCATCAGATAACATCAACCTGCTATCTTCATCAGATAACATCAACCTGCATCTTCCGCAGATAACATCACCCTGCTATCTTCATCAGATAACATCAACCTGCTACTTCATCAGATAACATCACCCTGCCTATCTCATCAATAAATCAACCCTGCTATCTTCACAGATACATCACCCGCTATCTTCACAGATAACATCAACCTGCATCTTCATCAGATAACATCAACCTGCTATCTTCATCGATAACACAACCTGCTGTATCTTCATATATAACATCACCTGCTATCTTCATCAGATAACATCACCCTGCTATCTTCATCGATACATCACCCTGTTTATCTTCACATATAACATCAACCTGCTATCTTCATCAGATAAAATCACCCTTCTATCTCATCAGTAACTCACCTGACTATCTTCATCAGATAACATCAACCTCCTATCTTCATCAGATAACATCACCCTGCTCTCTTCATCAGATAACATCAACCTCCTATCTTCATCAGATAACATCACCCTGCTATCTCATTTAGATAACATCACCTCTATCTTCGTCAGATAACATCACCCTGCCTATCTTCATCAAATAACATCAACCTGCTATCTTCGTCAGATAACATCACCTGCTATCTTCGTCCGATAACCATCAACCTGCACTATCTTTTCGTCCGATAACATCACACCATGCTATCTTCGTCGATAACATCACCTTCTATCTTCGTCAGATGACATCAACCTGCTATCTTCGTCAATAACATCACCCCCCTGCTATCTTCACATAACATCAACCTGCTATCTTCGTCAGATAACATCACCATGCTATCTTCATCAGATTAACATCAACCTGCTATCTTCGTCAGATAACATCAACCTGCTAATCTTCATCAGATGACATCAACCTGCTATCTTCATCATATAACATCAACCTGCTATCTTCATTAGATAACATCACGCTGCTATCTTCATCAGATAACTCACCATTCTATCTCAATCAATAACTCCGCCTGCTATCTTCATTAGATAACATCACCCTATCTCTTCATCAGATAACATCAACCTGCTATCTTCATTCAGATAACATCAACCTGCATATCTTCGTCAGATAACATCACCATGCTATCTTCATCAGATAACTCACCTGCTATCTTCATTAAGATATGAGATAACACATTGTTCCAAGCCATGTAGTCAAAAAGTTTGAATTTTAATCAAAAATCAATAATAGTCAATTTATTTTTAAAACACTCCTTGTCATTACATTAACATCCAAAATGCAATGCTGTGAATAGCATGTCCAAACCAAAAGTTTTTAAATAAAAAGGTGAAGCTTCACCTTTTTTACAGTAAAGTCAAGCTAATGGTCACTTTCATAAAATACATACCTTTGACAAAATCAGTGAAAGTATTAGGGTTCATCCTGCATTTTCCCCTTAACCTTGAACTCATGGGCAATGATGGTAAGCCAGCATCACAGTGATGCACAGTGATAAAGTGTCGCATATCATTGCAAACTTGGCATTAATTGGAGTGGGGTATGTCTTGCCAAACAAGACAGATCCATCTGTAAATCTGTCTAACCACTACCAGTTTGACATTACTGATCAGAGAATACATGAAAGATTATCTTTTTTAATATCTATGTATTTATTCCTCTGTGTTTATTCCCTAATTCTCATAAGCTGATTCACTTTCAATTTCTCTGTAAAATTTAAATCTGCAATGGTGTTAATTTAATCCCCATATTTTACCTGTGTGAACTATACTTATCAGGTGGTACTATCTATCTACTCAAAAGAGTGAATATTCTCACAAATAGTATTGCGTTTTCTCTTTTGTAACTAAATGTTATCTACTAAAGACGTAAAGTTATCACTTAAGAAATACTTTTAAAAGTATCAGAAGTTAATTCAAATTGTCTTGTTTCCGACTTTTTTAATATGGAGATTATCCAATAAAAAGAGAGCTATTTAGTAGAATAATGCTATCACTGTTATTAAACTGATATTAAAACCACAAACTAAAGGAATTGTTGCTTATCTGTAGCTTCACTTGGATATATTGAATTTCACAATACAGTATGCTGCCATAATGTTATCTTTTTTTTCTTCCATTTTGTGAGCAACTAAGGATATCACTTTTTCATTGACGATGGCTTGCTCTAAAAATGATGCACTTCACTCTTGTTAGGAATGGAAGTCTTACAGAATAAAATGGAAGTCTTACCAAGATGTTGAGATTTCACACTAAAACCACCCATATTTGTAGTTTGACAGGCATTATGTAATTAATAAATTTTAAGACAGTGATGCTATCTGAAAAACAAGATATGATGACAACAAGGTAGCGTTATCTCCTCAAGATAGCAAAGTGATTATCTTCTTAAGATAGCAAGTTGATAGTAGATAAAGAATATTTTGAGTAGTGGATGCTGGCTGTGATAACAATATTCTCTAAATATTGCCATGCTATCTTCAGTAGATAGCACACATTTCTATAAAGTTGATATTATCTACTGAAGATAGCAATGTGTGTTATCTACTGAAGATAGCATGGTGATATTTGGAGAATATTTTAATTGTAGTAGATGCTGGCATCCACTGGCAAAAATATTCCCCTACTGTCAAAAATTAAACCAACCCGTACTAACTGCATGCACTGCGTAACCATATACACGCTCAAGTTAGCAATATCAAATTAGATAAGTAACAACCAATAATACTGTGTGTTTGCATACTAAACCCTGCCCACTGAAAGAATGTCCAATGAAGATGGCATGATGATGTCATCCACTGAAGATAGCATGGTGAAGTCATCTAATGAAGATGACATTGTGTTATATACTGAACATTGCAAGGTAGTGTTTTCTAATGAAGATAGCATGATGTTAGCTACTGAAAATTGCAAGGTGTGTTATCCACTGATTGCATGGTGATATCATCTAATAAAGATGGCATGGTAATTTTATTTAATGAATAGCAAGGTGACATTATCTAATGAAGATAGCACATGGGTGTTATCTAATAAAGATGGCATGGTGATATTATAAATTACCAAAAACAGCAGTGATGTTACCTACTGAAGACAGCATAGCTGAGGTTGTCTACCAATGATAAAGGTGATGCTATCTACTGAAGATAGCAAGGTGGTATTATCTAATGAAGATAGTAAGATGATGTTATCTACCAAAGATAGCATGGTTGATGTTATCTAATTAAGAAAGTTTAGCATTGTGATGCCATCTAAAATAGGAAGGTGATAGGTCTATTATCATGGTGATAGGAAAAACATTCGTTTATGAATAGCTTGTAAATCCTAAAAAGGATTTGCATGCTATTCGTATACATGTATTTTGGTATACCTTAAACACATGTATACTGCTCATTAAAATCAATAAAAACAAACTTCAATTTTAGTTTTTGTTACATTTCAAAGGGTATATGTCACAAAATGTATATCATCTTATCCTAAGTACCACAGATAAGTGTAAAGTTACAAGAACTCTTCCCTGATCACTCCATTTAATAATTCCTGTTTTTAATCCCTTTCTACTTGTATACTGTGAATCCTGAAATTCCTCTAAGGCATCGTAATATTTTGTGAAGTGGAACACAGGTTTCATACAGGATTAGAATTCAGTAATTTCCTAATTTGATCAAGTCCATGTTTTTTTTTTAAATTAGTTCTGTTATTATTAGTAATTATGATTCACATCATTGGAGTTTGGCAGTTAATCATGCCAGGCATTTTTATGGTTTCAGTGTGAGTCAGTAAGTTAATGGTTGATATCATGGTAATTTACTGGAAATGTATCGCCACCATATTTTACCATGTATTGTTAAAATATTTTTCATCCAAATGATATACAATCAAGAAACATACTTGAAATGATTGATTAAGGCCTGTACGGTGACTTTTGAGGAAAATTATTTACATCAAATTTACTTTCAATTGATGAAATGTGTGCACCCAAAATTGAGGGCACCATCCTTTCATAATGGTCAAGTATGCCTTGCAATTTGTACCCAAAGCTGTTCTTCAAAAGAGTTCTTTCTATTACAGGAGCCTAAGTGGAAAATTTGCAATGATCAGTGTAAAACAATGTAGTGGCAAAATTTGCAATGATCAGTGTAAAACAATGACAAAGATAGAGAAATTCTTTCCTTGGTGCATTCTTGAGAGTTCCCACAGAATTTTAACCTTAAGTGTCTTTCAGTTAAATCTAATAAGTTGATTTGGTTTGGAAACAATTTATGTAAAATACTGCCCAAAATAGACATTTTAACTAGACTTTTCAAGTGTAAATTTAACTGTGGTTTTCAATGCACATAACTTTCCAAATTTGGCGAACAGACACTTCTTTTATATATGTGTTTTTACATTGGCAAATTTGTCTTATTTTAGGTCAACACAATAAATAAATGTGTTCTTAAATTTGTGCCAAACTTCTTAGTACAAAAATTAACTAGTGCAAAAAAAAATGTCCACTGTTAATAGTATGGAACCCTGTCTCCTGGAAGATCTGTACACTGCTTTCAAACGTTTGCTGGTTTTGTTAGTTAAAAAAAAACATAAGCAAAAAGTACTTGCTACAAGCAATATATGGCAACTGCCATCCACATCCTCATATACCAGATATAGTTCAGGACCCATGCAATATTTCAAATGCCTTCAGCATGAACTTTATTTATAGTAATTTGAATCTTTGAGACATTTTCATATTCCCAAAACAACACAACATCCATTTTCATTACAATACACCTTTTTAAAGCAAGGGGTCATTGAACTGTGCTGGGGATTGGGAATAAGGAAGTTAGTTTCATAAGCAGTATGGTGAGAATATCACAGGTTGCATGGCCACGAGTACAAACAGCAACTATTGATATTATTATCAAACAACATTTAGCGGTGAAAATGTAATCTTTTTATAGCATGTAATACAATTTCTTCATGACTTGCTAATATAGAATTTCTTGGGGGGGACATGTCTTCTTTCCCCTATACTTTCCAATCAATGAATTTTTTGGCTTGAATTCCTACAGAAGTTAACGCAAAAATTTGAATTGAACAGCACTGAGCAAATGCTTTAACCCCCATGTAAAATTGCTCATAGCTTTCTGAATTCAGTGCCTTATGGGTCATTCACCTGAGATATACAACCAACAGCGCAATACATATTTCAACCATATACGTAAGTTACCACGCAACGACATATTCAAGTCGCGACTTCATGGAAACTTTGGGAGTAATTAGTAGCCATGGCATGACCTGTTTTAAACGTATTTAAGCTCTATTGGGATTGATCATTATTGCTAGTAAGATCAATTTCGAGTATTTCATGCTCATGCATGTATTCCAATTCTGATAATCGCATAACAATGTTTAGTTGAGACAAGCGGTGCTCAGTTGCTCCCTCAGTTCGAAACACAGATGCTGTCGAAAGTATTGCCTACCCGCTGCCCTCTGGTGTATGGTGTTTACAAATTGCTTCTTCTCAATTATACCATTTGGGTAAAATTTAAGGTTTCTCATAAAAGCTTCTTCTTATTGTTACATATTTAGTTACTCATCTATCATAGCAACCTCCTATCCAAAAAAAGACAATTAGCTTCGAGCATGCTAAACAGCATATTCCATCATTATTAGAACATTTGGCTGCTAAGCTGGTTCTATCCTTAAAATCATGATGTTGCAACATGACTAAACTTTCAAACAACATTAACTTGAAGCATTGGTCAAGGTTGGTCAGACCTAATGCCCTCGGGTATTTATCAAAATATCATATCATCAGCTGAATGCAAAGAGTCTACAGATGGCTGTCCCGCGCCATTGAGAATATTATTATAATCTGAAAAATGTGAGTGCACAAGCTAACATCTATACAGTTTCTTATGCTGTGCAGTTGCCTGATTTTAAAGGGTTAGAATTATTAAGTGACAACCACTCACTTGGGATTAAATTTGCATTTCTCTCACAAAGTTTCAAAATTGACTTGTATTTTTCCAATGAAATTCTTCGATAGTAGAAAAATATTGACTATTTTGAATGGACTATTTACAGCATGCAGCCTTTTGTAGTTAAAAGGAAGCCCTGGGTACAATGAGACTGCTGCCAAGTAGCCAACATAGTTTATTTAGTTTTATCAGCAACACAGAACCGCCAGCTAATTCTCAGTCAGCCTTACTATCATTTTATGTACACCTTTAGGCTACTTCTTACATTATATTCAACTAAATTCTCTTGAGGCGAGGCACTGTTTAGGCAACAAATTGACGGGCAACTTATCATGAATCTCTCATCTCACTATACCCTTGAACTCACATGATGATGGCAGACATACGAAGTATATGTACTTCTATTCAGCAAGTCCATAGAGAGTGATAATTGGGGTTGTTGTGTGAGCTATCCCAAAGGGTATCATGTTTCAGTTAATTTGACCAGGAAAAATGACTGTTTTGAGGTAATTTTGGTTTGGATAGGCTATACCAATGGTGATGATTGTTAACTTTCTACTATGGTGAACACAAGAATCTGTTGTGTCTGTACAATGGAATATGATCCTCTAGACAATACTTCAAAGAAATGAATAATATACATTTTGTTGTCAGTCTCATTCAGCAATACCATTCCAGACCAGTTCATTGGCCAGGGGAGTGGGTGTTTGAGGCATTTTGTTAAAGGAATTTTTAATAATTTTGGTTTTTATTTTATGCCAGTGGTGATGATGTTAACTTCCAACTATGGTGAACACAAAGAATTTCTTGTAACTGTACAATGGAATATGTTCCTCCAGACGTACTTCAAAGAAGGAAAAAAGAATAATTGTATGTCAGTGTAGTTCATACCCCAGTTGAAAGTGCGGCAATCAACACTCTTTCAGTGCCACTTTGCTAGTTCCAATATTTCCATGCTGCCTATTCACAAGACCAAGCTATGGATCCTCCTATCACAGTGCATCAATCAGCAAAAATGTTGTTCCACTTGTAGGCAAAGATTACGTGCTGCACTTCTGGGAGCAGTGCACCTGTGTACATGCATAATTCATGCAACCATCTGTCAATAAACAAGTTGTTTATTCATTAATGCCATAGCAAGGAGCCAAAGTAAGCCATGCCTCCATTGACCATATTAGGCACGAAGGGACCACCCCATGCAGTAAATGACAAGTGAATATGTTAAAATGGCTGTGCCAGATTGAACAGTTTCAACAAATGCAATATTTGCTTTGTTCTTCCCTTTATGTTTCTTCCCTGGTCAATGTTCCACTAAACCAACTGGGGTTGAATAGTTTTGAAGTTCCCTCCCCACAACAGAATGATGCAATGAAATGTGGGTCTATAATCAAGCATGTCCAACTGGCAGGCTGGGGAAAAACGGCAAAGAGGGCCGAATGGGAACAAAAAACCCACTCACTCTACAACAAACGTAATGAAAATTAACTTCAAACTTGGTGCTGCTATAGGCTATGATTATTTCTGATGCTGGATAGATTTGTATCACAATACTTGCATATCAATGGCTCATTTGCGGCATATGTTCTACAAATGTGACCAATCCCACCTACCACATTAATTGGCAGGGGGACAGAATCACTTTGTTTGTATAAATCATGTATCTAATTGCCTACTAGAGTACTAATGAATTTAAACTAATACGTCAAAATGTGATTTAAAGGACATATCGTGATTCTACATAAGAAAACGAAAAAATCATCAAAAACATCGACCTTTTTTGTATTTTTGTAACAAATATAGGTAATCCTAACATTCCGAAGTGATAAGTCTTGAAACAACTTATTAAGGACAAAATCAGATATTTAAGTCATTACTGTCCGAACGGACACTTACTCACAACAGTAATGGATGGTGATTCAATCTTTGAATCCCCGTTGTTTTTGTCCGTTTATGTCTTTGTTTCAGTTGGAAAGATAAACCTTATGAGAGACCCTACAGATTTATCCTTACTTGTAAGCTATTCCTGCAAGTTTAAAATATTTTTTAATCTTTTGGCTGAATCACTGATAGTGTCTTAAATTCCATGCTACCACTTTAAAGGCAGAGTCTACAATCTGAATAAATGTGGCCACTTTTGTAAAATATCAGTGTTGTTGACATGTAATTTACATACATTCTAATTAACATATGGAAAACTGATCAAACTCGGCAGGTTTGAATATTAACTTTGCTTGTTTTGTATTGTATGACTTCTACCATTGTAAAAGTTCACTGGCACTGCATAAAAAGCCAAAAGTTTGTGTTTTCTTTTTTCAGAAAAGGTCAGGAAAATTTTTAAATAATGGTAATATAATAATGGGAAATGCTGTTAATACAGTGATTGACTTGCTTGACACTTTGTAGAGTGAAAAGGTATGATAACTTGCTTTTATTTTTTAATGTTTTAATTCACATTATCTGCCCACAATGAGCTCATTTGCTGATTTCCTTAAATGTCGGATAAATACTTTTAGTTGGACAGATTCATTTTAAACTTAGCTTTAGTGTATGTTGATAAGAGCAGGCTGGGTATTTTGTATATTTTTGTGCATTACATGCAGAGCCAATAATGATTACTAATGGGTTATTCACAATATTCTTTAACATGCTACCCACGTAATGTAGTGAAAGAGTCACTCAAAACTTGAAATGGCGGTTCATTATCAGTAGCGTAACAGCCGGGGGGGCACATTGCCCCTCCAGAGCACTCTTACCGGGAAAATCAGCTTGACCTACTGGGAAACGGAAGGGAAGAAAGAGAATGGGGAAAGAGGAAAGGAGAGAGAAGGGGAAGAAGGGAGAGAAAGAGAAGGGAAAGTGAATGAGAAGGAAATAATGAGTTTTTGTCCTCCCCCCCCCCCCCCCCCCCCACAGCCCCCGCTCTCAGAATTTTTGACCGACTGGAAAAAATATGGGTCTACCCGGCGAGCGCAGTGAGCCGGAAAAATTGGCACCTGAAAACTTCTTGAGTCTTGCTCCCCGCCGGAGGCTAAGGTCTTGTTACGCCCCTGTTCATTATGACGAGTTTTTGAGACTGCCATTATTATTGTTATACTTAAGCATTTATACGGTGCTCTACAAAGCAAAAAACGCATGTTATAATAATTAACAAGATAAGCATATATAGCAATGTCACATCTAAATCAAGTGCTTTACAATATATACATTATTAAAGCATTTTCTATACAAGGAAGAAAGTAAGGAAACCTACTTTTAGAGTTATGTACAGTTTTGTGTCAGCAGGGAAGGAAACCCAGTTTTAGAGATTTGTATAGTTTGTGTTTCAATATTTTTGCATATTTGTGAAATGAATGAGATATTTTAATACAGAGCGGCATTCCTTGAAAAACTTCATAGAGTAACTGAGCATGTACAGGGTGAGTAAAAAAAAAATTGACCCTGATTGGTCCGCTTTTTTAATTTTTAAATAATATATATCTAACATATGTGAATGATCTTTGCAATAAATTAAAGATAATGAACCCAGCTTTCAGATGATACCAAATATGTTAGATATATGTTACTTAAAAAATCAAAATGGCAGACACAATCAGGGTCAAGTTTTTTTGACTCACCCTGTAGAGGTCTGGTGCAAAAATATTTGTGTAAACCTTCATGTTGCAGGGGACACCTTTATCACCCTATTGTTATAGTTGAAGTGGGGTTTAAAAGTCCAGTTGCTCAGTTTAACCATGTGTTTTGAAAACCTAGTTTAACACAGTTTAGTCCAGTTAAAGTCATTCAAATCAAAAGCCAATTCAAACCCTGTTAAAAAGTGTCCAATTTCTGTATCAAACTAGCAAAAATATTGAATTACACCTGGGTTATACCTGAAACGGCTGAACTCAACATTAAAAACATTAAACAAATTTGACCATTTCACCAGAACAGCTGCTGCAGATTAAACATAGGGGAAAGAGACTGGTAGCCTTTTCACTTAGAGTTACTACACATGCTAAATTCAGAGAAGAGTAATAGATTAAATTAAACTGAAGTATTGAGTTTCATATACACTCTAAAAACGTATTTAGAAATGCTAGACAAAACTTGTGTTTAGATAGCTTAATACTGTGTCTGAGTGGTCATAATTTTTTTTTAATGAAGACATTCAAACCATGTCATAACTTGAAGCATTCATTTTTGAGATCCTTGGAGGAAAAAATCCAGTAAGACTATTTTTGAGATCCTTTGACAGACAAATTCCAGTAAGACAAACAGCTTTCCCAAATTTAATGTTTTTGCTAAAATCATAAATGGAACAAACTTCAAAGCCCACTTAACCACTGTACAAAGAGTCACTTCCCCACCTTACAGCTGCATTTTATTGCATCTGACCAGGGGCAGCTATTCGAGTTACAAACTCATGGAAATGTTAGAGCTTAATAATTATATTACATGAGCTGATGACGAGACATTGAAAAAAAGCACAACCTATATAAGCGTACTTCTAAAGTATGAATTGTCTGAGCATATCCCCTGATTAACACTGGCTAAGCAGCTCATTTTACACACTGACCATACCCTGCAGGGTTTATGATATACTGACTGTGCACTGTAATCTGTTTATTAAAAAAGCTAAGCCAATGCAACCTTGAGCTAGTAGCTGATTTATCCTGCTACCTGCTTTAAAGACATAACCACATTAACGCATCACAAAATTCTGCTCATTTTTCAGAGAAATTCAAGTATGATATCACAGGACAGAAGACCTACTTAAACCTGTGAATTGTAACACTATTATGATCCAACAGAGAGCGCCGCACATATTTGTGGCATCATAGGAGACTCTGTGAATGATGATACATTTCCGAGTGAAGAAAAATCTACCTATCTTGTGAACTTCAACAGTGGAGATGTCTGTGGATAGACATGGTATCACACCCAACCTGTTTGGGTGAAAAGAGAGGAACAGCGTGGGTAACTTTTTATGCACCATTTTAGTGGCACCCTTCACCCCTGAGGGAAATCCAGAACTATCAGAATTCCACAAAACTTCACAAGTTCTTCAGAATACAGTTATTAAACAAATAACACAGAAGACCTGAGGTGGTTTTATGATTGATGTGTTTGTTGAAAGACCCAGTTAAGGAGTTTTACTAGAGTGGTTTGAGCATGTTTGATCACCTAGTAAAGATACCAACATCTTTTGTGTGTGTGTATGGACCCTCTCATAAAAACATGAAATTTAAGTTTCTTTTTTTAAATGGGTATTTTTCAGAAATTAAATGGATAATGTGAGAGAATAAAAAATGTGGAAATGCATTTTCTAGCTTATAAATCAAAGGTAACTATGTACAATTCAATATAACTACTTTAATGTAGGAACAAAAACATCAAATAGTGAAAAAAATGAAGTATTTGAAGAAATTTGTCATACCGTCTCCCGCAAATAGACATACAGTGAGGGCGTCTCAAAATCTACACTAAACAGCTTGTGGTTTACACCAGTACAGAATAAACAAAGATTAATGTTTGTGTTTGAGGTCAAACTGTACACGACATGGTGCACAATGTTATGCTTATATATCTGGGATATTCAATGGGACGGGCTTTTTTTATACCAAGTCAGAATGTTTATACACACGTATAGAAATTACAGAATCAGACAAAATGTACTGCCTCGTCTTTAATACAAAGATTTCAAGTCAACCACTTGCAGTTATGTTAGCTCATCCATGCCAGGAACAAAAATACCAAAATACAAATTTTGAAGGTTTTTCGATGTTTTGGATCCGCAAATCGCTGCTTATCCCTTTAATTTATTTTGAGATTGTTTGAAATGTTTTATTTGTGCTGGTACTAAAAGGGGTTGACTATGGTAGTTTATCTTTGACTGCCTATTTTATTTTATGCTTTGATGTGGACCTCCTGATTAAAAGATTAGTATTGAAAGTTTTTTTTTTTTAAATAGGGTATTTTTGAAAATTAATCTATTTTGAGATTGAGAAGGTCAACAAATTTAATTCTTTCACATGCCAGTGTGCATATATAATAATTTCTGACTGCCATCATTCTTGATACAGACCATAGGAATGATTAATTATGACTTTGTGTTTGAAGATTTAACACAGGATGTATAAGGAACAAAATCTTCAAGCACAAAAATGATAGACTAATGATGAACGGTCTCCCCACCTTGTACCCATACTCATTATTTTCCCTCTGCCACTCTGAGAAGTCATTCATCAGACTGTAGGTAACAATTCTGGGAAATAGATCCAGTGCCTGGATCGATGTCATAGATCAGACAAAAGCATGTTCTCTAACATTTGAGAGCATCTTGTAAACCAACTTAGCCACCATTAAAGAGATAAAATAGATTTTTAGCTGCAGAGTATCAAACCAGATTCTCAGGCCGGTTGCATGGAATGAATCAACCTGTTTGATCAAAGCTTTGACAAATTAGAGGCAATGAGGCATCTGCTAAATTATTGATAGCAAACATGTTAAACATCTGTGAAATAGCCTTCTAAATCAATAGTTAATTTCCATGTCTCCCTGTCTCTCACATTGTCTGGGGTAAATTTTTCTACCGTCATATAGTCTCATCTTCTCAGTAATTGTGTCTTATGCACGGTCTAGTGTTGGATTGGTTCACGGGACGTGAGTGCATCTTGCAGCAGTGAAACTTCATTTTATTTAAATGTGTGGCAAATTTCTACAAAGTAGTTTGTATAATTGTGATGTTATCAACCAACTATGCTCCTAGAGTTCTAT
The DNA here is from genome assembly GCA_023653785.1 of Ophioderma brevispina. Lineage (NCBI taxonomy): Eukaryota > Metazoa > Echinodermata > Ophiuroidea > Amphilepidida > Ophiodermatidae > Ophioderma > Ophioderma brevispina. Next base: position 66,783 of record JAMKCH010064238.1, read on the forward strand.
GTTAGGCTTAGGGTCTAGGATTAGCTCCTAGAGCACTAAGTTTGGGATTAGGGTTAGGGTCAGAGTCAATTTCTAAGTATTTTGTGCTCCATGAGTGCATTTTGTTGATGATATTTAAATTTTTACAAAGAAACTCCTAATAGCTGTCTGAAATGCTTGAAGAAATACTGGTTATGCCACTGAGTCTATATGCATACATCTATAGAAAAACAGAAAACAAATAACATGCTTTGTCTTCTGAGCCTACTCAAGCCTCTCTTCATAAGGAAATTTTAGAACTTTAGGCATACAGGTGTATAAGGGAAAAAATACCACTACAGTACAATTTGTTCTGTATGTTCTGTTATGTCCAGATCAAAATAGAAAAGGCCTTCTGTTGAAGACTGAACATGATCAAAGATTATGATTACCTATTACAGCAATATATCTTTTTTTTCTTCAGTATAACTTCTCTCCATGTCATGTAAGAACAGTGGTGTTCTAATGACGTGTAAGGAAGGCTTGCTTACCTTCTCCGATGTTTGATGTAACAAATTGCATGTCCTTTAGGCAGATGCAGAACCTCCCATAAATTATATATTCCCCACATAATATAATATTCATCCTTCAGTGGTTGCGGACGGGCCTGGATCAACATCGGAAGAATGTAAAGCAAGCATTCCTTACGAGTTCATTAGAACACCCTGTTCTTACATGCCTCATACAGGAATCTGCCTTACCTTCAATCCGATGTTGGTGTAACCAATGGCATTAAAATCGCCAGATTAGCACAGGTACTAGGAGGCGGTGCAGGATGCAAAATGTCACACCTGGATTGCGTGAATCGAAATGAGTATGACTATGAATTGCAACAATTCAGAGTAGTAAGAGCAGCGTCAAGGTCACTCCACCCAATAGCATGAACCTAAGCACACCACTTACTAAAGAGAATATTTGGCTGAGCCCCTGAAAGAGTGTCTCCTGCAAAAAAAAAAACTGGCCCGATAA
>JAMKCH010064239.1:0-14201 GCA_023653785.1 Ophioderma brevispina
AAGTGGTTACGCAACTGATTTTGGGTATTTTGGAGGGTGCGAATTCCGAAAAAGCTGTTAAAAGGTGCCCGTTGGCCGTTTTCACTTCAAAATTCAAAAAAAACAAAATGGCCGTTCACTTTAACACAATTTGGTACTCAAAACTTGGGTTTAAGGCAACACAGAGGAAAGTGAGAAGTGGTGGCAATACCCATTGTTTGTGAACCATGAGGATTCCTTTTGCTACTACCAAAACTTGTAACCTAGCTTGGGTTGCTGCATTTGAAATTCAAGCTGGCCGATTTGTTAGGATCAACTATCAGCGCCTTTTCATGCTATGGGACCTAGAAGACAGAGACATGCAAAGCCAATACGCAGTTGTGATACTGAGAGTCCCTGTTGGCTACTGCAAAACTTGTACTAGCTTGGGTGGCAATGACCCATGTTTATGAACTGAGGTTTGCTGCCATTTTGAAAATGCAGGATGGCTGCCAATTATTAGGTAAATAATCAGTGCCTTTCATGTTATTGAGGAGAAACTGCAGAGCAAACCCATGTTTACTGTTTATGACACTGATGATTCCTTATGGCTACTGCAATACCCTAGCCTTGTTTACGGCCATTTTGAAATTAAAAGATGGCCGCCTATTGTTAGGATTCAGCTATCCATCGCCTTTCAGGTGTATAGGACAGAGACATACAGAACCCTTTATTAAAGTAGGTTTTTCAGAACGGTCCCACCAGGAGTGTAAGCCCCATGGGGCAAACCCTTATGGCCGGGCCTTCATCCTCTGGTTTCACGTAGCAATTGAAGCAATAAGGGACGGAGAAGTTCTTTCCGCAGACGACAGTGTTCCGATCATACTATCAGCACGCTACCAGGGCTGGGTTGGTACATATTTACTGCACCCACTTTGCCTGCTCCCAGTTGATTCGCGCATTAATGGAATTAAGTGCATGTGCTACTGTAATTCGTCAAGGCTGCTGAACTCAACGGGTGCAGAATAAAGTGGTGCGTAAATGTACCAACTCTCAGGACTTCCCAAACCTATGACAAAGGCCTTAAAGTCCTATAATTACAAGAAAAACCCCTAAAAAACAAGAGCAGGAACATTCAGGCCAGAGGTCTCGGGGGGACGATTCAGTCAGCGGTTAGGGAAGGGTACGCAGGCCGTACACAGTGGTCTTCCGGCTATGGGAGGCAGTCAACACAAATTACAGATCTTGCAAAACTATAAAACGGTATCAAACAAGGTTGTAGGAGTAATTATAGTCCGGCTACAACAGTAAAGAATAGGGCACTTGATCCAGTTGACTCTTCACGCAACATTAGTTCCGCTTTTCCGTTGTTGTCATCTATGGAGCCCGGCTTGGCTCCCGGCGATATAATATGTTTCACCGGTTCGCAATCTGAACTTTCGGAATCCATATCTATCAAAACAGAACAGAGTATTCAAAACGGGAATCATTCAATTGAGCCAAAATGTCTGGTGTAATCAGAAGATTATATGACCGCATCGATTTGTAGAAAACCATATTTTAAGGATTCTTGATACACAATTCGACAAACAAAATCCTTAATTTAAATGACTCTCATCCTTCCAGAAGGAAAGTGACTTGAGTAAAGAAGAAGTTGTTAAGAAATTCCAAGAATCAAGAATTTGGCCAGTGCGGATAGAAAAATGGGAGTAATGGCGGGAAATAATTCGTCTAGCCTTATAGAGGTGTTTCATAGCGCTGCAAAGCGATCTTATTCAATCTGTGAGAGAGAGAAAGAAGATTCATATATACACTGTCTACGAAGAGACCTTAAAGAATTGATGAACTGGTGTAAATCGTGCTTTACACAAATGGAATGGGAAGAGCGCCGATAAGTAATAGTAATATCTAATTCTTATACCGGGGGGGGGGGGTGGTCGCCCAAAGACCCCCATTTATTTAAAACCAACCGCAAACCGCCCCGCACCCAAAGACCCATATTTTTTGAAAGAAATTAAAAAATACAAAACCAAAAAACAACAAATATATTTTTTGAAAATTTTAATCACTGTCACCCAAGACCCCACCCATTTTGTGATGAAAATTTTGCCAATTTGTCACCTGAAACCCCCTATTGTTGGGGCAATTTGGCTTCCTCTCACCCAAAGACCCTATTTTTTTTTCTTGCCAGTCCCTATGTCACCGAATGCCTCCTGGGTTTGTGAAGTGCAGCCTACATCTATATCATTTCATATGGGAGTGCCCCCCCCCTCAGGTTTCGTAACTCCACCAAAGTGCTCAGGGTGCCATGTGGAGCACCTTAGGCTGCTAACAACACAACGATTAAAATCCAAAATGACAAGAAAGGCTTTATGGAAAGAAGTCAATTTTCCAAATGCAGAAGGAAACCAAAGTTCTCGGATAACATGCTAGGACAACGTAGGACCGGCAACCAAATTCACATGTACGACACTGGCTCCGCAGGAAAATCAAACCTGGGTGGCTTGGTGAAGAGGCTGGAGGGTGAGCCACTTCGCCAACCCGCCCTCATCCATAACTGAAAATCATGTCCGATGGCTTTCTCCAAGGTTGGGGAGCTCGCTGTCTCCATCAACAGACACAGAGGAGAAGTAAGTTTCAAACGAGGAACAGAAATACCACAAATTATTTAGAACTGTTGGTGGTTTATTCTTGCTCTGAAAGCATTTGAGAAAAGGCAAACCTCACTGTCACAAATGCTGAAGTTGATAAATGATCCGGGTCTATGATATTTGAAAAGGATTCAATATCAACACTCTTAACCGGATAACCAGGTCTGCTCTGTTTTTCTTGCAAGCAGAGGACTTTAATATAGAACACTCTTGAAACTCCAAACTTGAAATTAATACTAGAAACCTGGTGGATTCAGAAGTGCCCCGACCTCCCGACACCAACCTCCTCCAGCCTGGAAATTCCTTACCATCACTGTGTCAATCTTTATAATATATCAAAGAAGACCATCCCACGTGGCTGCCGTCGCAGTTAATATCCCATCTTGGGATGAGGAATGTGACCCTCTCTACAATGATTTCCTGAACTGAACCCGGGGAAGAAAGCTTTCATCCAAGGCCTTCAGATCTGACAAAACTGCTTGGACAGGAAATGCCGTGAGCGCTGGTAGGAGAAACGGTTCCAATTAATCAACTTCACCCACTCCAGCAGAAGGCATGGAAGACTTAAAACCCGCCTCAACTCAAACACCGCAGAATTTCCAAACCATCGTAATGTCCTGTGTCTGCCACCCCACTCAAATTGCCGAGCACGCCTCGCAAATGGTCGTTGCAAGAACTTATAAGGATCACACTCGCTCGGTCAAAAAAAGAGATCACAAAACTTCGTCGAGCACCCGGCGGGACGGGTCCACTTTCACATCCTTCTCACTAATGAGTCTTACCAAACCTCTGCTATCGACCAACTAAAGATGGGAAAGGCCCAGGGCACTGATAACATACCAGCAGAGTTCCTGATGCAATGCGGCCCCGGATGTCTAGAGTTTTGGCTCCATGAGTTCTACACATGGTTTCCTTACCAACCATCCTTACCCAAGATCTGGAGGAGAGCTCCTATCATCGCACCAACTCCCCCAAACGCCAACAATCCTGTCGCAACCCTAAGAACTACCACCCAATATCATTACTGTGTATCTCCTTCAAACTCTTTGAGATGATGAATCCTTGGCCCGCTGGAGCCCGTCCTCGACCCCCATACTGCCTGACGAACCGCAGGATTTCGCCGTGGCCTTAGCACTGTCCAATCAGATTTTAACTCACAAATGATATTGAGGAAAGCTTTGAAGCACCGTAAGGCGGCGTCCATCTGGTGGACCTTTACTCACATACGACACTGTTGGCACCAGGGCCTGACCTCAAGCCTTCTCAGGACCATCCCGATAGCCACCTTGTAACCTATCATAATGTAACATTGCAAAACCGTAGCTTTATTCTCAAGACCAGTGAGGGGCGAGTAGTTGTCTGCGTCTCCTAAGGAACGGAAAAAAAGTCCCACAAGGATCTGTACTGGCTCCATGCTGTTTTCAACCAACTTGTTATCCAGCGATTTTACCTCAACAACATCTAGAAATATGGCTACCCGACGATCTTGCCCTCCTCCACTCGGAGCAGCACCTGGACAGATGTAGAAAGCACACTTACTAACAGACATGGCCCTACTTGCAGCATATCTCAAGCCTGAAGACTGAAGCTGAGCGAAGCCAAGACCAACGCTACTGCTTCGCACCTCAAACACCAAGAGGGCTCATCGCCATCCTTTCAAATCAACCTCAATTGAGTGCCTCTGCCATACAATCCACCACCAACCTACTGGGATTGAAGCTTTGACGTGCTCTACTTACCGGCAGCAACCTCGAGGCCGATGTGCCAAGGTAATCATTCAGGAATACCCGGCCTATGCCCGACTTCTGATCTTCATGGGTGCCCCATCCCAACGACCCTACGCACCGCTGCCTTGGCTCTGGTCTATAGCACTGCTGAAGATTCCGCCCCCAGCATTTGGTGCAATAGCTCTTATACAAAGAGCTGGACACAGTATTCAAACGAGACCTTGAGAACCGTCACTGGCTGCCCCACAGCCCGTACTCACACGAACACTCACACACCTCTGATTCCTACCATGCTTTCAGCCTTGCACCTGCATAAAATTCGGAGAGAACAACCCCCATAAACTATGTGAATAAGGCCCTTCTGGACAACAAGCACCGCTGCATAACACTGTCAAGAATCACACCACTCGGTAGACAGAGACTGTGCTCTCAGCCGACCTTTCTATTCTCTCTGCCGACACGCTGCTTACTCTCCAGTTCCCCTTTCACCATCTTACCTACATGGAAATCTGCCTTTCTAAGATACCCCCAAGACCATAAATACAACTCTCTATTAAAACACCTAATACAGAACTATACCTACCTGGCAGCAAACTCCCACGCAAGGAAGGGGTCACCTTAAACAGGACTTGCACAGGTGTCGGTCGCTTCAACAGCATTTATTCAACAGATGGGGCTGCGACCATATCCAGCCTGTAATGTGGCTCTCCATCACAGTCTGCGGATCACATTCTCATGAATGCCCTAACACCTTTCGTCAACCGGTGGACACAGATTTCTCAAACCTTAACCAATCAAACGTGAGTTGGCTCCAACTCTTACAACATACTTTAGCTGCTGCCTCATATGCAAGAAGAAGAATACTCGTCGGAGATGACTTTCTAATCCTCTTCTTGGTCAGGAGGAACCAGGCTGGTAAATGATCGGGAAGGCAAAGTGCGGGAAATGCGTGGGTGTAGGGCGATGCGAATTTGCTTTTTTCCAAAACGTAGGGGACTAGTCCTCAACCTTCCCCGGTAAGTTTACTCATCGCCACGCAAAGGAGGGGGACTATAAAATGGGAGGAAGATAGGTCGTTTCTCGTTTGTCTTAGCGCCCTCTACTTCACCGGCTCGGTAGGGTGGGAGACCGGAGAGCGAGGATATCTGGTCGGTAGCCGCGGGCGGGTATCCCTGCGAAGTGAGAGCAGACGTAAGGATAAGGATCATCCCCTAGTTGGTACACCCCTCCCCAGAACCCCGGCGCCCTGTTCCCTATTTCAATGTTTTCTATGAATATCTAGGGTTGTGATTAAACCGTTCCTCAATGTATACACGATTTAAATTTTCTCCAACTGTTTCCCCTCCATCTGCTCGGGATATGAAATAGCTGATCTATACACATTTAAGGTTCGGTATAATAAGTCTCTCCCTCTTCTCAATGGCCACCATTAACTCCCATTATTTCTTTTAGAGTTGCCTCAAATGGGATTGGCATAATACCCCAACCCCCTTTTTAAACCCAGCCAACACAGGCTTCTGTTGATTGTTGCTACTTATGTGCAAAGGTCCAACTTGGAGCATAACTTCGCACCTGTTTTTCCGAAAAGCCTGTTTGACATGATTCCATGCCTGAGAGGTTCCACCCCGCCGCTAAGTTAATGTTACATAGTGGGTCCTGGCTGCCTATTGTGAGGATGTGTCATTAGCCCAGCCCTTTCCCCTTGGAAGAAGCTGGTTTGTGTCTACAAGTTTGAATCAGAAGGGATAGCAAGCTTGTGTTGGCCAAGCCCTTTCTCTCTTTATTTTTCAAAAACCGAAGCAAGTGAAATAGGGTGTAAATGCCCACCCTCGTTCCCTTGTTCATGTCCTTTGAGAATGCATTTGACTGCTTCCAAGTTTCCCAGATGCGTAACGGGGCACTTAATTGGCGTAAACCTGAATGCCAAAAGATCTTGTCGTTGAAATTTCATTTTCTTGCAAATTTCTCTGAATATCTCTGCATGCATTCACGCCACGTTCCCCTCGGTCGTTGGACACTCCGAATTGTAGTTCTGCTATCTCGTTCTCTGCTCCGAGTGCATGAAAGGCAATGAAAAATCTGACAATCGACTGAATCTAAGCACCATATTGGATCCTCCAGTGTCACAACCTGCGTATATTGCTCTTCTGTTTGTCTATACCATGGAGGCATGGATTAGCTAATCCTTAATATGGCGGCCATCTTGAAGTTCGAAGGGCAGGCAAACCCAATCTATGTACACGTTTTTGTAGTTTTGTCAATATGGAAACTCATGTCACACAGTGCGTATTGCTCCAGGCTCACTACTTTGATAACCTGCAAGGCGTTTGATAGCTGACACTAATAATATGGCGGCCAGCTTGAATTTCCAAATGCGCAGCACAAGCTAGGACCAGTTGTGTAGTAGCCAATATGGATTCTTCAGTGTAACAAACATCATATTGCTCTGCATGTCTTTGTCTATAAGGTCAATGAAAGGGGTTTTATAGCTGATCCTAATACAGTAATACCTGTATGGCGGCCATCTGGAATTTCAAAATGCGGCAAACCCAAGCTTTTTAAAAAAAGGTACAAGTTTTTGTAGTAGCCAATATGGAATCCCCAGTGTCGCAAACATGGGTATTGACACCACCTTGTAACCTTCTAGGTGGATTAAACCCACGTTTGCACAACTTGTGGTTGAAACGGCGGCCATTTTGTTTTTTTGTTTTTTGCGAATTTTGAAGGTGAAAACTGCAACGGCGCACCTGTTACAGCACGTTTGAATCAGCAACCCTCCAATTATCTGACACACGTGCTTAACCACTTTTACAAAAAATGCCTAACAGTATTTAGAATTATCAAAATATAACCTGTCTATTTCAAAACAATTGAATCATTTATCAAAATAAAGTCCCCAAGATTAGGAGAGATGTTTAATCTCACGACTTGTATTTTGTTTGAATTTCTTTGTCTCTTTCGGAATTGGTGTAAATCCCTACTTTTTCTCATAAAAAACCAAAAACAGACCGTTGATGATTTACAGTTAGGCCATTTGGCATCCCCTTGCGGGGGGGGTGGGGTGTAAAGCCCCGTCAAAAATGTGTTTCAGTTAACATTTTAAGTAAAATGATCCGGGTCGATATCACCGTAATCTCATCGCACTCAACCCCACCCACCCCCCCCCCCACCTCCACCCACCGTGTGTATTTTCTGCATTTTGACGCTGCAAGTAGGCCTATATATGATGATGGTGTAATTTAAATACCTTTTATGAGGTCTTGATTTTTTTAAATTAATAGAATAAATCAGCAGCAAGTCAATGAAAATGTCTACTCGGCGAATAAAAAAAAACACAAAAGTGTGTCAATCAACCTGTTTTCTATACTGAGATCTTGTACTTGGTGAATTTCTTGTCATGTGAGGAAACTCTGGTGTGCATACTTAGACTGTGTAATTGCTAAAAAGGAGACAAAACTCGGAAATGGTCCCCCGTACTGTGAAATGCTATATCGAAAAAGATTCTTTTTAATGACGCCAAATTTGTAGATACACTCAAATGTGGTGTAGCATAACTAAGAGTCCCTTGTTTTGGATCTTGGGTGAAAAATTCACGTGCGTTAAAAGGAGCACAGTATAAAATAATCCCTCCGCCCGAAAGTGCAACACCGTATTGTTCCTATAAAACCTAGAAATTGACAATAGGGTGTAAATGCCCACCCTCGTTCTCTTGTTCATGTCATTGAGAATGCATTCGACTGCTTCCAGGTCCAAGTTTCCCAGATGCATAACAGGGCACTTAATTGGCTTAAACCTGATGCAAAAAGATCTATTGTCGGTTGAAATTTCATTTTCTTGGAAATTTCTCTGAATATCTCTGCATGCATTCAACGTCCACTCCACTCGGTCGTTGAACACTCTGAGTTCTGCTATCTCGTTCTCTGCTCCGGGTGCATGAAAGGCAATGAAAGGCTGACAATCGACTGATCTAGGCACCATATGGAATCCTCAGTGTCACAAAACATGCGTATATTGCTCTGCATGTTTTTGTCTATAACATGGAAGGCATTGGATAGCTAATCCTTAATATGGCGGCCATCTTGAATTTCGAAATGGCAGCAAACCCAATCTATGTACAAGTTTTGTAGTTGTCAATATGGAAACTTCAGTGTCACAAAACATGCGTATTGCTCCGAGGCTGCATATCTTTGATAACATGAAAGGTGTTGGATAGCTGACACTAATAATATGGCGGCCATCTTGAATTTCCAAATGGCAGCAAGCACAAGCTAGGTACAAGTTTTGTAGTAGCCAATATCCTCAGTGTAACAAACATGCATATTGCTCTGCATGTCTTTGTCTATAGCATGAAAGGGGTTTGATAGCTGATCCTAATACTAGTAATACCTGATATGGCGGCCATCTTGAATTTCAAAATGGCGGCAAACCCAAGCTAGGTACAAGTTTTGTAGTAGCCAATATGGAATCCCCAGTGTCATAAACATGGGTATTGCCACCACTTGTAACCTTCTATGTTGCATTAAACCCACGTTTTAGCACAAATTGTGTTGAAACGGCGGCCATTTTGTTTTTACGAATTTTGAAGGTGAAAACGGTAACGGCGCACCTGTTAACAGCCACGTTTGAATTCAGCACCCTCAAATTATCCTGAAACACTTGCTTAACCACTTTTAACAAAAAATGCATACAGTATTTAGAAATTATCAAAATCTAACCTATTTCAAATTGAATCATTTATTAAAAATAAAGTCCCAAGAGTTATGAGAGATGTTTAAAGGAAATATGTCAAGATTTTTGTCAAGCTCAGTTTGACTTACATTCATAAAATATATGTACATACATCACGAATTCCCGAAAAAATAATACAATTTGATGTAAAATTAACAAAATAGAGGCATTTTAATTTTTGCTTTTTTGACATACGAAGCAAACTGGTGGATTTTTCGCCACGGCTTCATTGATCAAAAGCGCCCAATTTTGCTCTCCTCGTGACGTCAAAGTGATGACCAAAACATCGTGTTGACTCGAATTGTTATTGCTGACACTGTAATATTGATGGATTAATGAAAGTAATAATAAAATTAGAAAATAAGGTACAGAATGACATATTTTGTTTCATTTTGTTGTGTTTTAATTATTATTGATATAAAAACACATCGATCGCAGTTATAGGAAAGTGGCAAGACTGCGATATGATGGTCACAACGACGTAAATTATGGATGGTCATCACTTTGACGTCACCATTTGCCTGCGATGTGGATTTGTCGGAATCGTTTTCGAGTAAGCTATTGGGCGGAAAATTAAAAGGGCAAAATACTCAACAAATGTGGACAATTTTCAACTTATTTTGATTTATATGTAATCTACGTTACTTAAGCTTTCCATCCATACCAAATTTTCCAAATATTCAGAATCATGACATATTTCCTTTAACATATCACAAACTTGTATTTTGTTGAAGTTATTGTCTCTTTCTGAATTGGGTGTAAATCCCGACTTTTCTTTTTTTTAAAAAAAACCCAAAACAGAAAACCGTGATCATTTACAGTTAGGCCTATTTGGCACCCCTGCGGGGGGGGTGGGGGTGTAAAGCCCCTTTCAAAAGGTGTTCAGTTAACATTATGTAAGTAAAATGATCCTGGGTCTATATTCACGCAGTATCTCAGGCAATCACCCCACCCCCCCCCCCCCCCAACCTCCACCCCCGTTAGTGTATTTGCTGATTTTTACGATGCAAGTAGGATATATATGATATGGTAATTTAAATATCTTTATGAGGGCTTGATTTTTTAATATAGAATATAAATCAGCAAGCAAGTTTCATGAAAAGGTTCTATACGGAATAAAAAAAACACAACAGTGTTCCAATCAACTAGTTTTCTACAATGAGAGCTTTTAATTGGTGATTCTGTCATGTGAGGAAACTCTGGTGTGCATACTTAGGACGTGTAAAAGTGCTAAAAATGGAGAAAAAATCGGAAATGGTCCCAGTACTTGAAATTGCTATATCTAAAAAAGGATTCTTTTAATAGACGCCAATTTTGGTTAGATAACTCCAAGTGTGTAGTAACTAAGAGTCCATTGTTTTGATTGGTGACAAATTCAAGTGCGTTATAAGGGAGCACCGTATAAAATCCCTCCGGCCACGAAAAGTGCAACACCGCTCTCGTTCCTATAAAACCTCGAATTTGAGCGTAATTTGTGTTTTTGTGGCGGTATTTCCCTAGAGAATTTGTTTATGGTGTCATTCATGTGCGTATTCATTCATTTAACTGATATTTCAAACATGGATGAGAAAGCGTCTTAGGGGTCTGATACGGCGACCGAAGTGAAGCTGTCTTGAAACACCGATTCGGCAGGGCTCAGGAGCTAGAAAAACCAGGTTGTAAATTTTCAAATCTAATTTGCAAAAACTGACATTGTCGATCTAGGTCAAAATAGAGTTTGTAAACGAGCATGATTCAAAATTCTCTCTCCCCTGCAATTTCATTGCTCTAGGGTAAGAGCAGGGGCAAAGATTGACATACAAGAGAGCGCATAACGCACGTGTGTTTCAATAGGCATACCATTTTGTACTGTGTCCCCTATAAACCAAGTTTGGTTCCATTGACCTTCAACTTCTTTCATATGAAGGTCAATGTTTCATTTCAGCCTATTTTACAACTTGACCTCACATGACCTTGAACCTCGGTAGGTGACCTTTGACCTAATCAACAAATGGGGGATGCCATGTTGCACTGTGACCCACGTTTGGTTTAAATCCAGCAAAGTATATGGATATTAGAGGCAAATGTTTAACCCTTTTTCACAACAACAGACATCAACAGACAACGACTTGGACAAAGTTGATCCCTTATGTGTCCTTCCTCCTTAGGGCAGCGACACAAAAATGATGACTTTTTAAAATTTTCCAGTTACAGTAAATCACTGATAAGCCTTCATATGTAAAAAAACTCACCATAGGTGCTACATCCAAGTGATTACCACTGGTAGAGATGAATGTGATTCATCTTGGTGTGGCAACAAAGCGCTTACAATGGCATCCTGGTTTACTACAGCTTCCTGCAATGGTACTGTTACACATAAATCTGTTTGGTCTCATCACCAAGTACATCCATCAGTTCCTGTGTGTACCGCTGTACTTTTAATGTCTTTCCTACTCCTGGACGACTTGGATACAATCCCTTCCACATTGCACTGAAAGCAAAATAGATACAACTCCCAATATGATTCAACCATAATTCAATTTTGAATTTTTCAACAATTAGTTGAACATGCTACTTTTTCCTATGCTATTATCCCTATATGAAATATGATTTTTCAACTATTGGATACTTGGCTATCAGATATATAAACCTTAGTTTAGCGTCCTATAGTATTTACAAAGTTACTGCATTGAACTTGACTTAACTCCCCCCCCCAGTGATACTTCCATAATTATTTTTTAACTCAGTTTAATCAATCCACATGTAGACTTTGACACCGTTCTCACATGCAGATACCCAAGAAGCAAATACAACCAGACAGTCATTAAAATTCCTAGAACCACCAGGACATTTCCCAGAATTTTCTGAGTAGATTGATGCTTTCAGTGCCAAGTGAGTGACTCTAAGATACCATTCAATTTCCGCTGTGAAGTGACAACAGGGAAGGCAAATCGACCAAGGATTATGCGTTAAGGACAATTAATAAATGAATAGCAGACTTTTTGGGCGAGAACCACCTGAGGATAACCATGTTCTATATATAATGAGTCTGAATGTTAACACATGTCTACATGGCCAATTTTGTGACAACATACCTGAAAGGTGGAATCCCCTAGTAGTATTACCTATACATTAATTTTTGATACCCAGATGCCAAAAGTAGAAAGGGTGTTGGGCAACCACCCTCCTTTGGTAACATTAAAGGATTAGCAGCGATAATGCGAAAAATAAAAAATATGGAGATGTCTTTTTTAACTTATAAATCAGGGATAAATGTGTACAGTTCCTTATAAATATACTGAATAGTGGAAAATTAAGTATTTTAGGAAATTTGTCATACTGTCCCCCGCAATAGACATACAACAATAGCGTCTCAAATCTACACTAAACAGCTTGATTGTGGGTTACCATTCCAGTCTAAACCAAAGATAATAATGTTTTGTGTTTGAGGGTCAAAATGTACCGGTCCTGACTCCCCAAATCATGCTTCGAATACGGGATATTCCCACAGGAAAGGCTTTCCTTGATACAAAGTTCAATTTTGATACGCAACGTATAGAAATTACAGATCAAAAATATAAAAACAAGAATTTTGATATTTTTTCGATGTTCGGATTAAGCAATCTTGCTTATCCCTTTACCATTTCATATTCAGTAAAAATAATCCTGCCCTCTGAAATGCCTTGAAAGTACTACCCATGGTAAGTGATAGAAGCTGCCGTGTCTATGTCTTCTGCACCTGCAATATCATCGCTTCTTCTGAACTGTTCTTTCGATATTCCTGGATGATTCTTTGCTTCTGCTGGCGGCATTTCTCTCCTGTACTGGTCAAGGCTGTCCTATATGAGAGCTGTCTTCCCTTTCTGTACTGCAGCACCACTACACGACGAAGCCTGACGAAAATAGCAAACTGTTTTTCACTATGCCAATTTGGATCACATTTAAAAGGGTATTTTTTACAGCAAGAAATTTATATGTCCAATTTGCAGATTATTAAGTTTTTGAGGAGTCCAGTGTTGAAAATATTGGATCAAAACATGTAATCAAAAATCAGATGATTTACGCCAAAATTTATTGGTCCTCAATATGAGTTTTAAAAATATTGGGCTCGACTACGTCCCGCCCAATATTTTGTTGTCCAACTAAAAGCTCGACCAATACATTTGGGCTCAATCGATCCAATTTTATAGGAAGTGGACTGTCAATTTTTTAAAACTTTTCACATATTTTCGGGTATAGGTTTTTAAAAGGGAAACAAAAAAGAAGAGATAAAAAGCCCGCACTGCACCCGAGAAAAATCTAATCCCTGATCATGATGTAGCGATTGCATCATCAAACAGATACACATATGGGCAAAAAAATCGCTGGCCGGGCCAGTGACAACTATCATAGTATGGTACCCCGGTGATTGCTTGGGGTCCCCGAATGCCCCTGGATTGTCGAGACTGCCCAAATGTCCTACTTTATCTCCTTGCCCTTCTACCGCTTTCCTTCACTCGCTCCCGGGAATAATAATAATAGAGAATAATAAATAGTTCTTATAAGGCGCAAAATCTTCAAGAACTCACGACGCCCGTAACATCCAACACAAACAAATCAAAAACAGCTTAGAGCCATGAAAAGCTTGACGAAAAAAGGTGATTTTAAGCTTACGTTTGAAGTCTTGGAATTGGGGGATACTACGAATGCTGTTGGAAGGGCATTCCAAACCGCTGACGCAAGCACAATGAAATGAACGTTCAAACCAGTGATTTAAGTTTGACCGTAGGAAGTTCAATAACTTTTCATATGATTACGGAGTGAACGGATGGTTGGTAAGTGGAAAGCACGGATGACAAATATAACGGCAAGGCACCTTCGAAATGCTTGAAGCACAAAGTCCAGTTTGATTTTTAATGCGAAATAGGTTAGACAGATATGAGATTAGGGTTAGAGATGTTTTTCAATTTTTGGTGTCACTCCCATTTAAGGTGTTGGCATCATGATTTAATGGGCCGAAGAATTTCGTTAAAAGTTGATAGTACCTTCATTTTGTGCCTGATAACAACTCTGACATAAAAATATGGCTTACCATATTCGTTTTCGAGAAAAAGACTTTCAAAAGTAATTTTGCTCAAATTTTACATTATTTACCACTCAACTCTATGGGAAAATTATG
>JAMKCH010064240.1:0-14985 GCA_023653785.1 Ophioderma brevispina
TCAGATGACAATATCATTAACTTAAAAACAAGCTGAGTCAAGCAGAAGCAGCTATATACGAAGGTCATCGCGGTTTTCGAATCGGGCCAAGCGCGCGTGGTTTTTTTTCAACACTATCGTGCACTGGCCAGCTCCCAGGAAGATTAATAAATAATACAAAGCAAGCTATAACCAAGCATTTGAACAACAATGAACCTCTTGAGTTGCGCTCAAGTGAAGTCTTGACTTTAAAGTACTTGTTTTTAAGCCAATACTTCACTTGAACAACAATACCTTGGGTGCTCTCAAGTGAAGTACATGTACTTATGCTTTGGCTTTTGTTTTTCAAGTGGTTTTTAACTTTTTGCATTTTTCTTTTTTGTTTTGTGCTTACTTTGGAATGATATATCTTCTTGATTCTGGCGTGACTTGAGCTTGTTAGGAGTAGGTATTATTGCCAGCTAATCAATACCTCTTTCAACCAAGGATTAGAAAAACAGACATTTCTACAAACAGCATTTTATGGACAGTTGGTACATACAGCTTGCTCCCCTGACTCCTATAAAATAATTGTTTTTACACCATCTGACCCGTGGGTCTAAATACATGTATAGTAATTTGGTTACCTAATCTACATGTATATCCGTCTACTCTTAGAAGAACTTTTTGCTAATTTCTGGGTCTAATGGCATCAGAACTACAACACCAGTGGTTTATGGGACAGTGGTGAGTTGAACATACCAACATGATACTAGGGGTTTAGAGTAGGTTGTCGGAGTTCCAAAGTGGGAGTTAGTGGCACCTCCAAAAACCCATTTTAATTTTCATTTTGCATTAATAGTGAAAAATTTCTTACAGATAAGTACCGTAGAAACTATAGGTTATAATAGCTCCTTAAAAAATGTGAAAAAAGGGTAAAAATTCTGGGTGTGTATGAAAATTTTTGGTCAAAATTGAAACTGGGTTATTTTTTCAGAACTTTAATATCAGGAAATTCGCATTTCCGTATTATGGTCACATAATTCCTCAAATACGTGTGCCGCCAACGACTGCCTCGAAGAGGCGATACCTTCCTTCTCCCGATGCATCATGGGAAAAGGTCAACATCCAGAGCCCGGTTAATACAATATTAACAGAAACATCACTACTGATCATTTAGTTTGTCACTAATAATGGTAGGTTACATGCGAATGCACACTAACACGGCCATTTACAATAAAGTAAACCATTTTGCTTTCTTTCGATACACAGATGTTTAATCGTTGGTTGCTTTCAACATAATCTCATCCTACTTTGCGTGCTAAATCCAATGGATGGTTTGGACGCCATGTTCAGACCCTTGCGGGTCAAAAATTTGGAAATGGCAAGGGGCCAATATTGTCCATCCATAAGGACTTTTCTCACCTATTACATGCCATTCTAAGTCGGTTGAAAATGGCACAGCAATTTCCCAAATAGGTCATCCGATTGTGGTCAAAGATATGGAAGCAATAAAATGACCCTAGTGACCCGAATGACCTTTTGCCTTCCCCGCATCTGTTACCACATCAGCACCCTTGTCTCAATGTAATGAGCTAACATGTATCATTAATATGACTCTCAAATTGCACTAAAAGACTGTACAGTAAAGTTGAAAAATGCCAACCAAAAGTGTATTCTAGAGCAAAAAAAGGCCCTTAAAGGAATATGTCATGATTCTGAATATTTGGAAATTTGTGTATGGATGGAAAGCTTAACTAACGTCTATTTACCATAAAATCAAAATACGTTGAAAATTTGTGCCACATTTTGTTGAGTATTTTGCCTTTTAAATTTCCCCGCCAATGCTTACTCGAAAACGAGTCCGACAAATCCACATCGTAGGCAAATGGTGACGTCACAGTGATGACCAGCCATAATTTACGTAGTTGTGACCTCATCGCAGTGTTGCCACTTCAATAACCTTAAACAACAACGAACTGAAACAAAATAATGTCATTCTGTAACTTTTTTTTCTAATTTTATTATTACTTTCATTAATCCATCAATATTACAAGTGTCAGCAAGAACACTTCGAGTAAACACGATGTTTTGTCATCATTTACGTCACTAGTTGGGCGCTTTTGATCGATAAAGCCGTGGCGAAAAATCCCCGCACCCGTTTTCTTCGTATGTCAAAAGCAAAAATTACAATCCGTCTATTTGTTACTTTTACAACATCAAAATTGTATTATTTTGTCGGGAATTCGTGATGTATGTACATTATTTTTATGATGTAAGGTCAACTGACTTGACAAAAATCTTGACATATTTCTTAAAAGACCCCTGACTCATTCTGTTACCCCATATAAGACTCCTTGTCTCACTGTATAAGCATACCAAGTATGAACTTGATCCATCAACTACTAAAAGCTTAGTTAAAGTGCCAACCAACGTGTATACTTGAGGATGCCCTTAATCAACCCTGAAGAACCTTTGACCCCTCATCTGTACCCACATATGACCCCCTTGTTTCAATGTATGAGCATACCAAGTAGAATTTTTGACCCACACTGCACTAAACAAGCTACGTTAAGTTGAAGGCAAATGCCAATCCACAGTTTTTTCTAGAGCATATAATACCTTAGATGTATACTTGATGATGACCTTAAATAACCCTGAATGACCTTTGACCCTCATCTTGTACCTCCCCCCATATGACCCCTTGTTTCAATGGATGAGCATAACAGGTATGAATTTGACCCTCACTGCACTAAAAAGCTAGTTAAGTTGAAGCAAATGCCAAGCAAAAGGTTTTATTCCTAGAGCAATATAATACATTAGATGACCGGACTGACCTTTGACCTCATCTGTCCTTCCACCTTAGACCCTTGTCTCAATTTATAAGCATAACAGGTATGAACTTGATCCATCACGGCACAAAAAATTACATTAAGGTAGGATTAATCGGCGCTATGGCTGCTGCCAAGATCTTGTTGAATTATCAACAAATGTTGGTATTGGTGAAAGAAACATGTGGTGCCAAATTAATTTTTTCCAAAAAGGCGTTTTAGAGATATGTCACGTAATTGCGTTTTCAATTTTCCCATAGACTGTACAGGGGCTGATTTTGGCGTTAAGAAAATGACCAAAATGGGGCAATTTTGGTGAAACACTACACATTTCAATTATTTCTCAAGTAATTTGTGTGAGTTATAAGATAAAGAAAATATCAAATTCCATACAATTTTTATTTGTTTGTGTGTAATCAAAAACAAAGAAACAGGTGGTTTACAACAACACTTTTTGCAAGGATGAAATAAGCAGGGGGGCAAGGGGCAAATTACCCCTGCTAAAAGGCAAACTGCCCCTGGTTCTGAAACACAAAACTGTGTACATTTGTTTAGACCAGGGGCAAAAAAATGTTTAAAAACACCAAAAATTGCTCCTGGATCGGAAATCCTATTCAAGCCCTGCGTTTTTGTTGTGAAGTATTTCTAGAAATACTTGAAGTATCCACTTTCATACTTTTTCATAGAAGAAGAAAACTACCAACTCCCTTAGGGAGAATAAGGTGTCATAATGAAAGAAATCAAATTTAGAAAATCTCATTTAGAATTTGCAGGATTTGCGTGTTTCTATGAAAATAATAGGTGTTTTACTTTTCCCTAAATATTTTTCACTAAAATCATTTTTTTCTAAAGAATTAAACACTTGATAAAAAAAGCCAACGTGAGCATTTTAGGTATTTTGTTTAGTTGGCACACATCCCCTAGTTTCAGTGAAAAGCACATTCCAGTTAGGCTGGGGAAAGGAAAAATTATTTATTGTAAAAATAGGGATTAAAAAAATAATACAAAACACTTAAAAATAATCTGAGTCAAGCCAAGCACCTAATATAATACTAGGGTCGACGGTTCGAATCGGCAGCTTGCATGTTTTTTTTGTCAACACTATCGTGCGCTAGACATCTCCAGGGAAAGATTTAATAATACATACAAAGCAAAGCTATACCAGCATGTTGAACAACAAAGAACCTCTTGGGTGCTCTCAAGTGAAGTACTTGACTTTAAAAGTACTGTTTTTAGCCAAGGTACTTCACTTGAACAACAATGACCTCTTGGGTGCTCTCAAGTGAAGTACATGTACTTATGCTTTGGCTTTTGTTTTTTCAGTGTTTTAACTTTTTGCATGTTTCTTTTGTTTGGGCTACGTTGGCATAATATATCTCTTGGTTCTGGCTTGACTTGAGCTTGTTAGGATTAGTGTATTAATTGCCAGCTAATCAACATCCCCTTTCAACCATAGGATTAGAAAACACGACATTTCTACAAAATCAAGCATTTGCTCCCCTGACATCCTAAAAATATGTGTTTACACACATCTGAACGTGGGTCTAAATACATGTATCGTATTTGTACTAATCTTCCATGTATAAATCCGTTCTACTCTAGAAAGAAAGTTTGTATTTTCTGTCTGACAATGCCATCAGAACTTACACACAGGTTTATGGGCAGTGTGATTGAACATACCACAGATACTAGGGTTAGATGCGGGTGTCGGAGTTCTCAAAGTAGGGAGTAGTGCAACCTCCAAAAACCTTTAATTTTCATTTGCCTTATTTAAAATTTTCTTACAGATATAAGTACATGTAGGCAGCTACTAGTTTATAATAGCTCCCTTAAAAATGTGAAAAAAGGGTAAAATTCGGGTGTTATGATTTTTGGTCAAAATTGAAAACTGGGGTTATGTTTCAGAACTTTAATATCAGGGAATTCAGCCTTTCCTGTAATATGGTCACATACTTCGCAAAAATAACTATTTGCCGGCCACGCTGGCTTCCGCGAAGAGGCGATACGTCCCGATGCATCCTGGGAAAAAGTCACATCAGAGCCCGGTAAGACAATATTACGCAGGAACCCATCACTGATCATTTAGTTTTGTCACTATTAATGGTAGGTTACATCGAATGCCCACTAAAATGGCTATTTACAATAACGTTAAACCATTTTCCTTTCTTTCGATCACGAGATGTGTACTATGAGCTGCTTTCAACCTAATAATCACACTACTTGCGTGGCTAATCCCATGCGGTTGGACGGCCATGGTCGACCCTTGCGGTCAAAAATTAACTGGCAAGGGGACCGTGCGGCACACCGTATTGCGAATTCTAGAGTTTGTCATTATATACTTGATAGAAAGAGGAGACCCCATACGTAGTGGTTAACGAGGCATGCCGTATTTTAATGATTCAGTTGCCATACCCACATATGACAACCACCACAGCATTTACTTTGAATGTGGGTTCTGCAACTTTTTAACTACCACTAGTTTGTAGACTTACAGAGTTTGGTATTTTGTAGTATACAAATCCTTGTAATGTGATACTTCAGTGCGTAACAGAGGAGGGGGTAGGAGTGAGCTTCCTCCTTGGGGGGGGAATTGCCCCCCCGGAAAAATTTCTCACATGTGCCCTTTACAGTGAAACAACAATAGGCCTAGATACTATACAAAAAAATTTAATATGCTTGCCCCCTGGAAATACATTTTGCCAAATTTTTACCACCATTGTGGTTTTGGTTTGAATGGATAGGAAATTAATAGGGGTGGGCAATTGCAATAATCCCCACTGGTTAGACATTAGATGAGGGTTAAATGGGTTATTTTTTCTATGCAATGAAGTAAGGCCAAAAAAAATGTTGTATTGGATTAACGGGCCCAGTAACAAAATAGGGTAGGCGGGCGGATTTTTTTTTTTTTTTTTTTTTAATAATGCATTGCTACATCAAATCATCACACCTATCTATGTAATGTTTATTAATATTGATACTTTTGACTCTTATTCTTGAAAATCTAAATAAATGTTGCCAAAGTTTACACCAGACCACAAACAATAATTGAAAAAAAAAATCGTTTAAAATCAGGGTAAAATTTTTTTTTTTAAAGATTTTTGAAAAATCAATAAAAAAAATTAGGGTCGGTATACTTTTGTACAAGATGGCTTGATTTTCTAAATTAGGGTCGGGTGCAGGTTACTACCTCCAATACAAACATTTTTTTTTTTTTTGTTTGGCCTAATGGTGTGTATATTTAATGCAATAATCTCGGAATTCTGGAGATTTACAGAGCTTTTATATAAAAGAAACAATCTTGTAATGTTCATGTAGACGCCTGATTGCTCAAAAGAAATGGTCACATGCAGCCGTTTATCGAATCGTCTAAGCTTTGTTAAAGTGTTATCCTTAACTTCCTGGGCACACCTGCCTATCTATTGGCAGCTACATGTAGCACTATTTTGAATTGGTCATTGCAAATGTCATCTAATTTAATGAGCAATCAGGATACTGTAAGAATCATGGTAATAAATGGTTTTTAGCACAGGATACAGACGCACAAGTTTGATTGGTTACTTGAGGTATATTTGTGTTGTGTCCTTGGATGAGCCAGAGATTTTCATCATATAGTGTTAGTGCCGCAGGGGTTCAAAAAAGAAATGACATACGGGCGAGTCAACAAAAAAAATTGACCCGATTGTGTCCGCACATTTTTGGAATTTTAAGTAACATATATCAACTAGGTGGTATCATATCTGAACGCTTGTTCATATCATTGTCTTTAAATTTTCTGGAAAGATCATTCCTGTTGGTTTTAGTCTAGACGACTACCGTCCTTGAATCACGTAGTCGGTTTTGCGCTCTGTTCACGGATTCATATTATAAATGAACGTTGTTCCAGCGAGGCAAATCAGTGTACAGAAGAAAATTGGGCTATTTATTGACCTGCATAATAAATTACGCTATTTAAAACCCCACAATTCACTCAAAATTTACCATGATCCCTCTTACGTTTCAGGTCTCATGACCATAAAAAAATCATTTGAAAAAATAAATTAACTTTATACATGTACATTATCAGTTTTTCTGGAGGAGTTGAATGAATCATACCATAGAGGAAGAAACAGATATCGGTGACAACCCTTTTGAGGTTTTGAAGTTTTGTCTATATTTGTAGGACAAATATCCACATCTTGGAAAAAAAATTGTTTCAAATAAAACTTATACCTCTATCACTGGCTTTTACACCTTTGAGATCAGGGCTCGATTTAAGCACTGGCCCACTGCCAGTGAAATTTCATTTCGGCCGTAAAAATTCAACCGAGCGTGGGGCCCTTCGGTCCAGTGAATTTTTCAGAATGTAAGTTTTGGTCAGGTCTTAATTATTGTCAAAATGCTTCACATTTTATTTAATTAAGATTTTCATGTCATCTGTGGCTTCTTCTCAAAGATCATCAGTATATAATTCAGTGCTGCCCCTCACTGGCACACTTCTTTAAAAAACACAGACATGTGTGTTAGTTCCTCTGTCAATCATAGCGTTTTTGTGCATAGGAGCGAGGGCCAGTAGGTCCCTAGGCTACGTGTATGAGTGCTGTTCACGAAAAGTGTGATTTCACATTACGACATGATTTCATAACAGCCTGCATATCACACTGCTTCGCGGCATTTTAACTGCAGAATTCAGCAGAAATAGCTAGAAAGGAAAGCATTTCTTAACCAATTGCAGTGGACCAGGCCCTACAAGAAACAGAATTAGAAAGACGTTCCTAGTAATAAAATATGCAAAAGAGCGAGTTTGAAAAGAAACGGACCCGGGGCTATCTCCCAAAGTGACAACTGAACTGAAGACTGAGCAAATAATTATGTTTTGCAGAACATGAGGAGTAATTTTGTCTACATTTATTTATCAATTATATTTTTGTACTGTGTAAAAACTACAAATGTAGGTGATGGAAAAAAATGTAAAGTGTAAAGTAAATGCAAAAAAGTTAGAAAAATAGACACGGATACTGGGGCCCTGGGGAGGAGATGTTCAGCGCACTGATCTGAAATGGCGGTACAGGTATGTGCGTCGTTCAAGACTCCGAGTTCGCGCCTCTTTTGCAGTTCTTTGGACTCCCTACTTTGCCACAAAACTCACAGATTTTAGTTTCATGGAGAAATTTTGCCAGTTCATCTCCACAACCTCTAATTTGACCTAAAAGGTAGTTCACAAGTCCGTATATTGAAAAAAACCCAAATCAGTTCCGAAGACCAAATTTATTAAAAAAATCAGTTCTCAAGCCCGAGTTTGGTGCTTTGCACTGCACACTCCAACCCTAAGTTAAGTGCTCCTCAGGACTGAGGGCTCAAATATAGGGCTTATTATATTTTTGACATTTAGGCCAAAATCAAAGTTTGGCGTAAGAAAGAAATTCATGACCATAGCATGGAAAATGGTTGGGTCAGTGAGTTCACTGAAGGGCCAGTAGGTTTCCTAGTTCACTGGCCCAACGGGCCAGTACGAAAGAAAAATTAAATCCATCCCTGTTTGAGATACCACTTTATTTGACATAAACATAGACATATCTTTATCATCATTTTGGGGAGTCTTTGGCTGCCGTGCATTCAAATGGGAATCCGTGGATAGGGGTAAGGGCTGACTACTTGATTCAAAAGACTGTAGCTCGGCCTAAACTTATTAGATGGGAATTATCTTTGCAGTATTAAAATTAAAGATAATGAAATAGGCTTTCCGATGATACCACACTGTATGTTACATATGTTATTTAAAAATTCAAAATGGCGGACACAATCTGGGTCAAGTTTTTTTGACTCGCCCTGTATGTTCTCAGTACATGTATGCACACACTTTCCTCTTAGTGTCATTGTAGATAAAGGAAAAATATCTCATTGAAATATATTGTATGATATCATGTCAAATTGAACATTGTAGAAACATCTCAGGAACAAAAGGGCCAAGTAGAAGAACTTGGTAAAGCGGAGGATGAGGAAGAAGATGAAGATTTTGACGAAGACGATTCTGACGATGAAGATGTTGAAGAGGAGGATTTTGATGAAGATGGTGATGAAGACGAAGATGAGGAAGATGAAGAAGGTCCGTTTATGCCAACCGGAGAAAAGGAAGAGGTATGGTTGTTTAGGGGACTATAACCTACAAATCATGATATTTGGCAGGGGGGTAGGACATTTTTTTTGACATCGCTGATTCATAAAATTAGAACTCTATGGCTTGTATTCTGAAGGGAGACTAAGCTTAAACCAGGATTAGTCCTACAAGAGTGGACCTGTAATGGGTGAGAAAATTCCTCTTGGATGGGGCCATTCCGGCCCATCCATGAGGAATTTTCTCACCCGTTACATTTAACTTTCACAGAATTTCGAAAGGAAGAAAGGTCCACTCATGTAGGACTAACCCTGGTTTTAAACCCAGGTCTAAAGTTAGTCTCCGTTTCAGAATACCAGCATATAAGTAGCCAATAAACAGTGTATATTGTACACTATGGTGTTGGGGTCATGTTACAGTCATTTTTCTGTCAACTGTGTAAAAACTGTTTGCTGCAAAAAGTCATACCCATAAAATTATTCATGTTAACTTCATGAAAACATGCGATGAACTATGGTCTTGGAAAGGAAATTTGAGCAAAATGTGGTTCAACATGAGCCAGCTCCTGCCAAGTTGTGTTGCAATGAGCATAGTATTCTCATGTACATTTGCAGATGTCGGGCTCGGACCTTGTTAAGTCGATGTGCATGTTAGGACACAGCTGTTTGATCCCCATGTAAATTGTCTTTTATTTTTAGAGCAATATTAAGCAGTGGTGACACAATTTTTACAACTGATATAAGTAGGGACATGCAAGCGCTATTACATCTGCAAAAATCAGAAAAAATATATTATTGCGGGAATCATGCCATATAGGCCTACAAAGATCATGATTTGTATGTTTTTGCACCCTCTATATGCCCATTCTCCATAGAGAGACGTGTTAAACTAGATTTTAAAGAAAAATCATGTTTGCCCGCAATGAAATTTCATAAAATTTACACGGGATGAAGACAGTGGTACAAATAATCAAAATTAGTTATCAAATGTGTGTCGCCGTTGATATTTTTGATTTATTCTGGTTTTGCCATAATTAATTACTTTCTGAACAGCTGTGAGGACCCCAATACATGAGAATGAGAATAAATTTGAATAAATAACATTCTAGCAGCCTAAAGATTTTTTTAAATGGCACGAAAATTGAATTTTCAAAAGCATTTTTCTCCAATTTCTACAAACTAAAAGTTTGCAGAACAAAATTGCTTAAAATATGATGTCTTCTGGCCATATCGTAAAAAATTAAGGAATTCATCATGCGGGTTGGGAGGAACAATCAGGCAAATTGGGGGCAAAATAATGCTAATTTAGGGATTGTTTCCATAGAGCTCCACTGAAGCTACGCAACCTCCAAAATCCCAAATCTAGTATCGAACATTGGGTGTCCTGATACATGTAGACCTATATTTTTATATGGCAAGATTCCCACATTGGATTTGTCTGGTTTTTACTGGGGTAACTAATTAGCTCTTGCATTCCGTGTCCCTACTTAATCAAAATTGTGTCAATCAATACTGCTTGAAACTGTTACAAAACTAAGACAATTGTATTGCGTCAAAAAAGGGTGCTAGGCAGTGTGGTCATTTCTTCAGTGGTGCTGAAATGCCTTGGTGGTAACTTTTGATATGGTGTTTGTTCGTCTTGTGCAAACATTCACCAGCAATCGTATTTTCTTTGTTCTCAGCCCGGGAGTGACAGTGGATGCACCGCAGTAGTCGCTCTCCTTCGTGGTAAACAACTTATTGTAGCCAACGCAGGTGACTCGCGTTGCGTTCTATCAAGAGGCGGTCAAGCCTTAGATTTATCCTTTGATCACAAACCAGAAGATGATCTGGAACTAACCAGAATAGAAAAGGCTGGTGGCACGGTTACACCGGATGGACGGGTAAACGGCGGCCTTAATCTTTCCAGAGCAATAGGTAAGAAAAACTAATGTTAAAGCAATAATAGCACATTATTTGAAGACATCCCCAATTTTCGCAAATTATTTAGATTTTTACACGGTTATATTGGTAACTGGCTACTTAACTATACCCGTCATTGGATAAGCTCGAAAATGTCTATGTGTTGCAAACGAAGGAGTTTTGTAGTTAGAATAATTAATATCGGAGATTTCCGATAATGATTCAACGGCTGCTGGAAACGGCCTTCCAGTATGAAATAGCTGGGAAATAGCGCCATGCACATGTCTACGCTCATCCATTAGTTGTTTTATTGGTTCAAGCAAGTCAAATTAGAGGTCATTTTCTTGAGGTGGCATTATTTCATCATGGACGGACATAAACTTAGCATTTCCAGCTCTGCCGTTAAATACAATCTGGGATCCCTATTTTAATTACAAACTCGCTTATTTTATGATAAATACGCATTTTTTAGCATTCTCGTTTGCAGGTGTAGTTTCCTACACAATTACCAACATAACTGTACAAAAATTTCAAATTTTGAAAATTGGGGACACTCTTCAAAAAATATGCTGTTATTGCTTTAAATGCATTTGTAGCTCCCCCCCCCCCCCCCCCCCCGGACCATCGGGGAGTTTGGAGAAACGATACGATAAGGCACATAATTTTTGGGCATGTTACATGTACACTTGATTACATTTTCTCGATCCCATATCATTGCATGTATGTACATATTCTAACCTATGGGGTACCAAAACTAAAATCACTTGTAAACACTTAGTCCCAGCCTTGGGGGTGGAGCACAATATGTTACAGCCTGAAATATGTTGATCATTCATGAATCAGCATCTGCATGATTTGGGTGGTGTTGATTATAATGCGCATTTCTTCGAGAAAAATGTGGACAAGTCACATGCAATGCCATGAGATTTTTGCGATGCGTCTAAGCATTATGATGCGTCTAAGCATTATGATGCGTCTAAGCATTATGATGCGTCTAAGCATTATGATGCGTCTAAGCATTATGATGCGTCTAAGCATTATGATGCGTCTAAGCTTTAAAATTCAGCGCAAATTCATGATTTATACCCTTTTTTGAACAAAGTAGATGTGCAGTTATGCCTAATTCATACATGACAGAAAACAAAAGAATTCGCTTTAATTGTGATAAACAGAATATTACATATTATTTTATGGAATTTAAAAAACAAATTACCCCTGAGAAAGAAATCGGTCCTGCACGACGCACATTGTTCAAAAGCCACCCTACACAGTACATGAGTGCAGCTGGAATTTTCAATCCACTCCGCTACATTCCCGGTATTTGTTAACAGCTTCATGATATGACCGCCTGTATATGCGTAAATACATGGAGTGTATGACTAATAAACAGCCACATCAGCAAAATGAGGATGTCCTGATAATCAAGCAATGGTGTAAATAATAGGTTTAAAGAAATAATCAAGATGCAAAAACCAACTTCCTCATTTTGTTTTATTTTCAGGTGATCATTGTACAAGTGCAATGAAGATTTACCTCCAGAAGAACAATGCTTAGTGCATTCCCAGATATAGAGGGCACACACTAGAGATGATGATCAGTTCTTGTTGTTGCATGTGATGGTCTTTGGTGAGGAGTGGTTGGTAAATTGTCAATTGTCAATTCCTGTTTTGCTTCAATTTCCTCTTTGTCCACTGTATTACTAGGTTTGGATTCAGGGTAAAGAGTAAAGTGAGCATCAGGGGGTGTTTTGAACCAATCCCATAATGCATTGCACTGCTGCTATACTGTACTAAAACACATGTCAGTACTAGGGATAAAAGGGGTTCCAAAGTTTAAGAACCACAAGAACATTTCATGATCATGCTGAAAAATTTTCTAAGTACAACGCTTGTGGGCTTAAAAAGAGCAGAAAAGTCAGGGTTTTTATGTGTTAAGATAGGATTTTTGTGGGAGCACATGAAGTGAAATTTCCCAAAACTGAAGCATTGTGGGATGGATTCACTACACCTTCGGGGTGAGCATTAAAGGCTGCCAACGGCGAGATTCACATATCGAGCCTGGACAGACTCCTGAATATTATATTATATTTTGTATTATATAATGTAAATTCATGTTAAATTTAATCATATAAATTATGGATGTGAGGGAAACTGGAAAATATGAAACGTGCAATGTGGTGTGCAATAAGCATGACTTATCTGATTGACCTATTTCTAAATGGACTAGAGTATGAGCCATTCCTGAAGAAAATGTCAGAATATGTTCGCTGTTAGAGAGGACAATAGGTGCACAGTGTCTTATCTTCAGCCATGAACTGGGCAGAGGTTCTTTTGTTTACCTATAGAGAAGCAAGAATGCACACCTGTTGATGAACAATAGACTTTGTGTAATTGCCTATTTGTAAACACTTCGAGCCAGGAGTGGACTTCCTTGAAACATGTTTCAGCGAACGAGAATGTTGTGAAATTTCGACTTGTTAAGGGGGGTGTCATTTCAGGGCTTTTTGCTCATTCTCGAATTTTTCCTGATTCAGTTTTTTATTTTCAAAATATCCGCAACTTTATTAATTTCAGCCCGATTTAGGACTTTAGGTCAATTTTACGACTTTTTTCAGGATTTATTAACCAAATCAGGATTTTTCCTCAAAACTCAATCACAACCCTGGACTGTCTTCGCTTGTTGTGGTTTGCATCATGGGAAATGTGCTGTGCGAAAATTGTGTGCAAGTTATTTCTCTTTGCCAGTGTCAAGAGATTTCAGAGAGTGTAGACCTCTCAAACAGAACTTGCATAACATTTTGAATATATAAATGTTATGTTATTTATTAAATTTGCAAGTGGTCAGAATTGTCAGAGCTGCCTCAATTTGGTAACTGGAAAACAAAGGTTAACATTACCAATTCCAGAGGATTTCTTCTTTGTTAAACACAGGGTTAAAAAAAAAAAAAAACAGTGAAATTCAACTTTAAGCACTGAGTACTGTAGGGACCTTACGAGTTGCAGTTATACTTCCAGTGTTCTCCAAGTCTACGAGTATAAATTAACTGGCCGGTCTAGACCAAAGGAATTTTTTTTTACGATATTCGCGAAACTAGTTGACTGTACCGGCAAGTATTGTGTCGCCAAGATTTGATGTGACTGATTTCTACAGAGACTGTGTGCGCACCCAACGAGAACATTGAATGTACAAATATATGAGATGGTTGTAGTGTTTAATTTGATTTTAGTAGGTAAGAAATATAGATAATATTTTGTGCAGTGTATTTTTGTATATTGTGTGATTTATATTGATGTATTTAAAATCATTACTTGAATTTACATCTTGGTCAAGTCAATCTTCTTCAAATAGTCATTGTTGTGGAATTTGTTGTATGAACCACGGGAGGTTATTTTATGGCCTTGCGTACGTCTCGTAACAGTTGCCCCTACAAAATTGAAAGTCTGATTTTTGCCAAGGTGTTAAAGCATGATGCTATTCAAAATATCCCCATCTAAAAAATGAGAAATTAAAAAAAAAAAAAAAAACTTTGGTACAAAAAATTGACATTTCTTAATTTGTTTAGGAGAAATGCGAATTCAGCTTGTTTATATTGAAATTAAGCAAATCAAAAATACACCCTTTTTTCTCTCTTTTAAGGCACATTTCTGTAGCCAAATACCAAGGTAAGAAGTCTAGTGAGTGGTTTACTCTAATCGTATGAAATTTCTATTAGGACACAATATTTGGGTGCCTCAAAATCTTCGTGCTGCACCTTTAAGGGTTTAGCCCCCTAACATGCCCAAAACCACAATATACCACGTCCCTGAGACTAGAAAATGCACCAAGTCCCAAATTATGCGATGGCGTCATCATAAGAAACACACATTAGGGCCACAAAGCGGACACCCTCATGGCCGTGCCCTCTCTGTTCATGGGGCCCCCGGGTTCAATCACACCAAGATTTGCAATCTCTTTAGCTTCAGCTATCCCTTTACCCCTTCCCTTCTCCCGGAAGATAGGTTTAAGACACCCGGGGGTGTTAGCGTGAGGGCACCTCTCCAACTGGTGTACAGAAAATTCACGAACAAAAATTATATAAATTAGCCCAAGTGGTATGTTTTCTCAAACAATGTCATTTCTCAAAACTAACATTCATTTCAAATAGGAGAATGATGAAATTTTTCTCAAAATAATTAGTGTTAGAAATTTAAAAAATACCCACGAG
>JAMKCH010064244.1:0-22812 GCA_023653785.1 Ophioderma brevispina
TCAAGTAGAGAACACAATACACATAAATCGGAACAAGCACCTTAAACAATTA
This sequence comes from Ophioderma brevispina, assembly GCA_023653785.1. Classification (NCBI taxonomy): domain Eukaryota; kingdom Metazoa; phylum Echinodermata; class Ophiuroidea; order Amphilepidida; family Ophiodermatidae; genus Ophioderma; species Ophioderma brevispina. The sequence goes on from JAMKCH010064244.1 coordinate 53, forward strand.
CTTGGAAAGGAGTACGCACACCTCATGTAAGCGCGGAGAGTAAGCGTGTCTTAGGACTTTATTAATATTATAATAATTAATAATACATATAATTAATTAATAATTGTGTATTTTTAAAAGCGCGACATATACACGCAAACGTGATCAAGGCGCTGTGCGGCTGCTATGAAAGGCGCTCAGCACATCAGAGAAGAAACCATTAATACCAGAAGCCAGGAGGAAACCGGAGTAGTACCCGGAGATAACCTGCGGGAACGAGTATGGATTCGGAGAAACCAAAATTCACATAAAGCCACCGAGAACGAGACCCTGCCGGGAATCGAGACCTCATGAAAGGGGGAGGGAAGATACGCTTTGCCAACCCGTTCCCCCAATAACGCATAACAAAACGAGGTGCGAGCTGCGTGTCTGGGCAATCCATAAAGGCCAGAAAGTATTGCCGCAACGCGTTAAGACCAGTCAGCAACGGCGTTGAGACCCATTTCGGCAACGCGTGCAAGAAAAAGAAAGTAGCAACGCGTTGCGGTTGGTCGTCGGCCAATTAGCATGACGAATTTTAGTGACGTAGTTCAAAAATTAGACCCACAACGCGTTTTGGATGCAACGTATCTAGCAAACGCGTTGTGGAAAATCACACGCGTGCAAGCCTTCACCACGCTTTGCGACCTTCACAACGAGTTTTGCAACCTTCACAGCGTTGCGGAAGGTTCACAAGCCATAGGGTCATAACGTATTGCCGCAACGCGTTGTGAGAAAGAAGCAACGTGTTGCGACATTTTGGCAACGCGTTGCGACATTCGGCAACGCGTTGCGACATTTCGGCAACGGCGTTGCGTGTAGGCCAATCAAAAAATCATGAAGTTTTGGACGTATGTCAAAAAATAGATCCACACACGCGTTGCGGCAAACGTAGACACCATATGGCCGTCACAACGCGTTGCAAGCATGCACAACGCGTTGCGAGCTTCACAAAAGTTGCAAAACTTCACAAAGCGTTGTGAAGGCATTAAGGGTCATAACGTATTGCCGCACCGCGTGCGAAAGTTGAACGCGTGCGAAGGTTTTCAACGCGTTGTGAAGGTGTCGCAACGCGTTGTGAGAGTTATATTTTTGAAATAGTCACAGATTCATGATTTGTTGGCCCGACACGCAACGCGTTGCCGAAATGTCGCAACGCGTGATGAAATTCGCAACGCGTTGCGAAATGTAGCAAACGCGTTGTGAATTCTCACAACCGCGTTGCGGCAGTACGTTGTGACCCTTATGGCTTGTGGACCTTAGCAAACGCGTTGTGAAGCTTTGCAACGGTTGAAAAAGCTCGCAACGCGTTGTGAGGTTTTGCAACGCGTTGCAAAACATCTGCAAACGCGTGGTGGGTTATTTTGAAATATGTCACAGAAATTCATGATTTTGAGTGGACGACGTCGCAACGCGTTGCCGAAATGTCGCAACGCGTTGACTACTTTCTCGCAACGCGTTGCAGCATACGTTATGGCCTTTATAGCTTGCCAATGCGTGAGCGTCTGGCTCATGCAGTCCACGCTCGCGGTGGTTTGATTTCGGTCCCAACAAATTATTAGTCTAATTTTGGATGTTCGTAGTTCGAAAATCCAAAAGCGCACAAAGCTGGTGAAAATTGATTTCTAAGGAAAACTATTTTGATTAGGATCTTTCTACCTTGTAGATCTCATCAGGGGAAAATCCAATGACTCTTAATCTGAAAATAACTTCGAATTGGCATGGCCCTTTATATGCTCCATTCTTTCATGAAAGATTGCACAATCCTTTTAGACTAGCAGCCAACGCCAAGGTACCGACAAAGATTCTACATAATAGTTGGTCTTTTCATAAATGTATGTCTTGTCTGAAAGTCATCCTTTCTAATCTGGGAATGGGCAGGCTCTCTGGTGCAGGCTCAGCATGGGAACGAGACTTTTGAAACTCCCTGTACTAAGTTGTATATTGCATATACCTCATTATTTCTATCAAGTTTGCTCAGCAAAAATGGTTGTAAAGTAGTTGACAACTGTAAACATTACTTGCCTTAATTCACAATCACCACTGTAATCAGGAAATGTTAAGAAGTCAATATAAACATAACTATAGCCTTAAGTTACAATTTTAATTTGAACAAATCACCGATTTACATACTTAGTCTGATGTTTTGTTTGTGTCACTTCCTGTATATTGTCGAGGGCATGGTTTAATTTGGAGGGGCTGTGTAGGTACTGAAATAAAAAGCCGAAGATATAGTAGAATAGATACATTAATGGTTGTTGCTGCAGATAAAAGCTTAAAAATTTCGTGTCAATAATTTCAAAGAAATTTAAATGTCATGATCCCTTTTGAGTTCAGTAATGTAACGTTTTATGATCGTCATGTTTGCCCTATGTGCAGAAGTTGCAAATGCAGAAGTTTTAACACTAAACTGGACTGTCTCACTTGTATGATGTATTGGGCTTTTGCCCAATTTACAGGTGCTTGTGAAACGAGAGATTTCACCTATCAGGTGGCCCTAATTAAATCGAAAGTACTGTTTTTGGCCCTGACTGTAAAGCTTTTCCATCAACAATTCCCCATCTGAAAGGTTAAGGTGATTGGGTCACGTTAGCTGCGCCGCACCAGTCCCCTGCAGAATTTCTGCCAGAATGTGACTTGGCGTTCCTAAGCTGTTCCGCGCGCGTTGTAAAAACACCCTTGCGTACGCCTGTGCGACCTTCCGAAGAAACAAGACGCTTTGACCCTTTACCGGTTCCAATGAAGTAGACCCAAGGAAGATCAAATATAGGAAATGACTGCTTTCCCCATAAGCGGTCATGACGGGCGCCGCCCATTTTCAAATAGGTCGCCTGTTTCTTGCTCCTAATTTCGTCGTAGAGGTGTAGCTTATTTTTATGGCAGCGTTGATGTTAGGTAATGAAAATTTTTGATTGATGGAGGTCTACTCAAGACATTCGATTATGCGTGAATCACATTCTCCGAGACGGCGGTGCTGGCAACGAAGGAGGTGCTGGGAATTACCCGCACCCTCTTTTCTTTCTTGCTAACAGAGTGATCCGATTTTTTTTGTCTGCCGAGTGATGCGCTGTGTCATGAGGCTCCGATATTCCGTTGTGTCTCTTGAATGGAAAAAGAAAATAATCGGAATAGCAAAAACGGCACTGTCAGAGCCCTGGAGGAGACCTAGTGCTGTTCAAAGAATTTCATGCATATTAAACAAACTTGAGTCAAAGATTATATTGCTACTATAAAACGAGCCATCAAGTAAAAACTATCCTCTATTTCCGGAAAATAAGCAGCCTCGTCCTGATTTTTTTCAACAAATTTTTCATGTCGCTATCAAAAAGTATGTTTTCTTTATATTATGTCAGACGCAGGAATGTCAAATGAATTACATCTCAGATGACTAAGAGTATTGTGTTTTCCAACAACATTTCACCGATTAGGTCTTATATAGCGATGTAAAATGCATAACATGATGATTAATATGATCTTATATAGGTTTCGTTAAACGAAAATATCCACGTGTCATTTACCGAATTCCGACCATAAAAGACAATCTATATTTTGCCTCGTGTAAAATGCCAGAAATATCGAAAAAATACATGTTATATAACCACTTTTATGAGATGGAAGACATTTTTTTCTTTATAAAAAAGAAGAGAATAAAAAGAAAAAATTATGGAAAACGCTAATTTACTAAAGAAGGATAATTAGGTAAGTGTACGGCAGGAAAGGCCCGTAAATAAAAAGGAATGTTGATTAATTTTCGTGAAGATTTGACTCATAATCAGTTTAGAAACATTGAAGAAGTGTTGCAAATCTTAAATCACCTATTCCCATTGACAAATTTTATTAATATAACTTTTATAAATATCGCTTAAAGAGACACTGGCCACATTTGAAAAATAGTGCGCCCTCAAGAGTTTTCAAAATCGTATTTTTTGCATGGTTGTAAGGCTTTTATATACAAAAGCACCTCACCAGAAATTATTAAGACCAAATTAGCGCCCTTACGGGTAAAACAGAACGATTTTATAATTAACGTCGCAGGCGGGACGTTGAATTCAGCAGACGACGAAAATGGCGTTTTTTAACACAAAAGAAGACGCACGCCGTATGCATGTTTCCCAAGCTATGCACCACTGTGTGATCGCGGTTTATAACACTTTTGGTTTTAACTATCATTTTGAGTATGGAGTCAAAAACACATTTGTTGATTAAAGTATGGAAAACTTAAAAGTGGACCTACAAATTACATGGATGTCTTATCCTCATTATCAATGTCCCTATGTTTGGGGGGTATTGTTAGTGTGGTAACATATATCTTCTGTTCTTCCAAAGGCCTGTAGACTATCATTTGAGAGCAAATTGAAGAAAGAAAAATTCATATTCTGTGAAAATGTGACAGTGCCGCTTTTAACTTAGGTAAAAGGAAAAGAATGTGACAACAGTATTCAGAAAAGTGTAAGAAGGATAGGTAGGTCTATATTCGTCCAGCTAATAAGGGTTTCAGAGTACACGCTAAAATGCATTTCAAAATCCGAAATCTGGACACGCCCTTGTTCCCTTCTCACCTTTCCCATAAACTTTTTCTTCCCCTTTCTTACCATAGTCTTTTACTCACAACAACAGCAATTAAAAGATTAAAAATTACACAGAGGATAAAAACAGCTCATAAGTTTTTTAATCAGTGCGCAACATTTTGTTGCCTGTTTTGTTCGCGTTTGTTGTCAGCTTAAGCATTTGCATGCGTGACATTGTTGCGTGGTTGTTACGCACCTAAATATCGCGTTGGTATGCTTAGACTAATAAAAATGCCGTTATTTTCGAAAATAACAGAAAAGGTAATTCGGTGACCCCTACATTTTTCTTCGGTAATCAACAATCTTGTTATTGTTGACAACTTTATTAAAATTTGGACAAACGATATCGAACCGATTGTTTTTTTAATATTCACAAAAATTGGCCATGAAAAAATGAATTTTCCATAGACGTGAGTACAAATTTTTGGGAAAAATAGGTGTTTTGCATTGATTTTTCTCAAAAACGAGTTCGGTGACCCCCATATTTATTTCGATATTTGACGTATACGATTAATTTATTTATACGAACATCTTAACAAAATCATCGAACGGATCTATCGTGACCCAATCACTTAAGCTGAGAATGATTTTTGGTACAAAACATTGTGAATCTTCCTAATTTCGTATAGGAGCAGACCAAATACGAAATTCAGCATTTTTTTTTTAAATATGTTTTGTAATATAAGCAAATCAACAATCGTTCCTTGGTCTCTTTAGGGGGACATTTCTGCAGTCAAAAACAAGGTAAGAAATATATGAGTGTCTAATCTATTATAAAATTACTATTCTGACACAATATGTGTGGATGCCTCAAAATCTCTTGTTGCAACTTTAATCCTGTATAATTGAATCTAGTCGACACGACGATCAATGGTCACACACACTCTTATTTATAGACAGTATTCAATATGACGTCAGCCACCAGACATGTTGTTGGACAAGTGCATAAATTCCAGGAACTAACAATACCTTAGCTGTCAATCGATCCATGTTTAGCGATTGCACAGGGATCATTGACAGGTGATGTAGTAGTCCTGGAATGCGCCCATCTTGTCCACCAAAATGCTGCCTATTGAATAACGGTCTATAGCATGATGTAATAAAAAACGGTTTATGCACATCACTAGGTTATACGGTTCAAATCAAAAAGGATTAAATTAATATGATTGGCAATCGACCTTTAAGTAGCCCATGGAGGACATGTGGCTTGAGGCCGATTTCCAGAGGAGGGTGCACTCAATTTTTAAACAAATGTTTTTTGCATATACAATGCTTGTCCATATACTAATCACTTAGAAAAGGCTAAGCTCAAATCAAAGTACTTTATATAAAATTCATATTCCAGATCGGATTTTGTACACACAGGATCCTAGCAACTGAATACTACCCCCCGCGTTTACTACCTGAAAACGAAAAATCTCTTCATCTTCAAACTTTGGAATGGGCATTTTAGGCGACTATTTTAGTTCTAGTTGACTATTTTAATAATGGCCATGCGTCTTAATTGGAAACCTCATAGGTGGAGGTGTGACATTTTTCTAAAATATGACATAATTTATATTTCAAAATGAAGAGGATACCTACACCCTTCTTTTTGTCGTTTTTTAAAGCCAGTTTTTCCTCTTTCATTTGACACACAATTCAGGCTCTCCTTTGATGCTAATTAATTTATGATCAATTATATTAACGAGCATGCAGAGTGGAGGATGGCACGGTACCATAGAAAGTCTAGATGGGAAAACTCAAGTTTGTGAGCCAAAATTATGAAAAACAATTTTCAATTATTATTTGATGTAAGAAGATATAGAAACACGAGTTCATGAGTGGAGTGTTTGCGAATTGCTGCACCCACGCACCAGCCAAAATAAATATTTTAAGGTTAAAAATACCATGGGCTCAAAACCAGATGAAATTACTGGCTACTTTTTAAGGAGCACGCCAGGAAATGAAATTTCAGCTGGCTGAAAATGAAGAAGGAGTAAAGACATTGATTCAAAACAAATCTGTGTTGCCCGTAGAAATAAAACAGTTCCCGCGGGTATGCATCACGGGGCCGGGCGGTCGGGAAGTTTTCCTTTTGATTACAATGTAAACAGGTGAGGCAGCGACGGAAGTGGGAGCAATGCACAAATGCGTGATCTAATATTACGAGTAGAGGAGTTGGTATGTCTACGTAGCGTAAAGATTAGATTAGTACTGGAAGAAGAACTGGAAGAATCACATTAGAAATGATCAGAAGAACAAATGAAGAAAGAAAAAAATAAGCTGGGTTGGAACACACGGTACCAAATTAATACTGACAAATGTGAAGGGTCGTTATGAGGCAGAATTACCAGAAAATTAAAGGAAGATTGGAACATGCCATTGACAACTCTTATCTGACAAGGATGAAACTTATGGGATACAACACCGTTAAACAGGAATTTAAATATTCTAGGAATTGAACAGAAGAGGGAGGAGAACACCATCCAGGAACTCAGAAAATGCTGGGCAACGGGACTTCGACATGCCGCAGGAGTGAGACAGAGGCAGAAAGGATACCCCATTGTTAATTGCCACCGTCTCCCAAGACAAGAATGATGACCAAAACTCCAGATCACTAATTGTCAGATTCATCCATATGGACGATAGGGACTGGTTCCTCTATAAAGCAAAAATTAGACCATTTATCAAAAAGAACAGGAAATTGCCATGGGTACACTGAGCTTCCTCCAAGGAAAAGGGAGAGGGGGAAACCTAGTGTGAAAGTGCAGAGATTCGTAGAGATGGCAAACAAAACAGGATCCGAGTAGTAGTTGGTGGAACCAGTGTTGTGTTGGATCGCGCGATGTCTGGAGAGAGGGTGGTCATGGACCCTGGAGCAAGTTTGAAACATGTTAAATAAGCCTCAAAAAAGTAAGACAACAAAGATGTTTTCTAACAAACAATATTTGATAACAAAGTATGTTGACTGTTAAAAGACAAGGGGGGGGGATGAAAGTGAGGAGAACAAAAACCGAGAGCAGAAAACAATGTGGTATTTCGGAAACGGACAACGTTTGCAGGAGAATATAATTAAGAAATGTTTAGTCTCTTAGAAAGAACAAAATAGAGAAAACAGAAGGATGCTTTGATCATTGTGAATGACAACTTTTAAATACCAATAAAACGGAAATAATGGTGAAAATTACATATTTTAACGTAAAACAAACAGACATTGCATCAAAAAGTGTTTTCTTTCGTTTTTTTTTTTTATCTATAGTAGGATATTCTTCCACAACATCCATAATAATTTTCGACTGTTACCTGTTTAGTATTAAAACTTAGAAAAAGAAAAGTTGTAATATTATAAGCTTGTAGAAGAGATAACTGGTATAGAGATAAGAGATGCGGTGAAAAAAAAAATGCCCTGTGATTGGTATTTATCTTTATGAAACCTGTTTTTTTGTATTTCTAGGAAGAGTTTATGGATAAATCATGGATTATAGTTTGGATGTGTGTGTGTACGTATGTGTGTATGTGTATTTATGTGTATTGTGGTTGTGTGTATTGTGGCATATGTATGTATGTATGTATGTGTATATATATTATGTGATTTGTGTGTATATATATATATATTATATATATGTATATATATTAATATATATATATAATCTATATATAGCATATAAATGCGTGCATGTAGGCCTAGTGTGTATTGTAGGTAAGCATGGTCTGTACGGGTATGTTGATGTATGTGTGTGTGTGTGGGGTGTTGTAGTATGTGTGTGTATGTATGTATGTGTGTATGTAGTATGTGTGTATGTATGTGCCACACACATTTAAACAATATATCTTGCTATGCTATAAAATAAGGATGTTTAGACCATGTATTATGTGTGCATTATCAAAAATTGATTTAACTTTGCAAACTTTAACACCGATTCAGAAAGTTCCCACCTAGAAAATATGATAAGATTTTCATTTATTCTTTATTGTTACGATTTTTTGACAACAAATGAAAGCCAGCACGAGAAGTACATTAAATACAATTTACAAAAAAAAAAAGCTGACTCGGAGATTTTTGAAATATAATTTTATGTGTATTGTAAAAAATAGTCAAAGTAAAAATAAATATGGTTATCTGAAATGCCCAGTTCCAAAGTTTGAGAAGATCGGAATCGGATTTTTCGTTTCATGCATTAAACATTTAATGTGTAGGAATCAGTGCCGTGGGATGCGTGTAAAACAAAATTCCGGATTCGGAAATTTATAACGGAGTTGTGATTTCTATTCTGAAGGAATTCGATTTGGCTTAGCTATTTCACACAGTGAATTGGTGGGGGACGGGCATTATGTATAGCAAAAACATAATTTGGTTGAAAAATGAGGGCGCCCTCCTCGGGAAAGCTGAGTCGCCTTAAAATAGTTTAATATTATGTTCTGGCCCGAATAACGGAATAATGACCTGTGCATCTCTTGTGTTTGGGGGTGGTCGTGGGGGTAAGCATGAGCCGGGTGTTTCGTCTAGGGCAGGTTTTTTTTCAGAATTGTTTTTCTATTTTTGTGTGTGTTTACAGTTTGATTCTTTGTGTCTCATGATCAGAATTTATTGGGGATAGTGAAAGCGCTCTTAGAATAATGTTTCTTTCGTTTTCATATTACAAGATGATATCTAAGCTGGTCTAGTTATACTACATATTGTATAATAGAAGTAAAGCAAGTTGTTTGCTTATACATTTCCAGTGTATTTCGACATGATGAGGGTTATAATGTATATGACTTTTGTTTTGTAGTCATGGTAAAACAAAAACATGGCAAATGATTGAAATTTATCTATGAACTGTCGGGGGTTTTTTAAACGGTAAACAAAAGAGGAGGGATGTTTTACATTATTTACGTAACAAAAGGCGTCCATCATTTGATTTGCAAGGATGTACATGGGATAAAGATATAGAAATGATTGTAAAGGCAGAGGAATGGGGTGGGGATGCCATTTTTCAGTTCTTTTGCATCAACATTCTCGAGGGTTGCCATTTTTATGATAATACATTGATTATTAAGGTCCCATTAGACAAATAGAGCAGACGATAATGGAAATTGGCTTGCTATGGAAATGTCATTAAATGACACCGTGTGACATTAATTTCAATATAGGGCCCGAACGATGGACCAACCATATTTATCAGAGAATATTTAAAAGAGTCATCGAAGAATTAAATAACTCATTGCCATTTTAGCGGAGATTGGAACTGACCAGGGATCCTAATAAATTGGAACACTTAAAATTATATCGGATAAACCATCTAAGCAAGAGATCGGTGTTCTAGGAAAGGCGTGAGAAAACTAGATTTGATTGATCCGTGGGGGGAGCAAAATCCAACAACTAAAAGATTTACCTGGCGGTCAGCCAACACCTTTAAGCAGTCTCGTTTGGATTTCTTTCTGATTTCTCAGGACCTACGTACATATTGTAAGAACAATATTACATCCCGGGTATCGACACAGGACCATTATAATCAGCATCTGTCATGGACACCTAACCCATTAAGAGAGGGAAAGGGTTTTGGAAATTTAATAACACACTTCTAAAAGACAAGGAGTATGTAAAAAGGATTAAGAAAAAAATAAGTGATATTAAAAAACAGTACGCAGCAACTCCCTATAGGTGAAAAACATGGATCATTTTCGCCAAAGAAATTGAATTTACAATAAATGACCAGCTTTTTCTTGAAGTTTCACTTATGGAAATAAGAGGGGAAACAATTAAATATGCAGCAGAAAAGCATCGAAGAAATAAGATGAGAGAAATTACTCTTGCCAAGGATAAGAATCTATGGAAAAGGAAAACTTGTAAATTCAAAAAATGTCGTTAGCATTATGGAAAAATATTGAACTAAAAGTTGATTGATGAGATGCGAAAGGAGAAAATTGAAGGGGTCATGATACGCTCCAGAGCAGAGGGTTGAACACGGAGACGAAACCCTCAAGTATTTGTAAATCTGGAAAAGAGAAACTATGATAATAAGTCGATAGCACGATTAGAAATTTCAAATGGAATCATAATAACAGACCAGACTCAACTTGTAACTTCTACCAAAATCTCTTGATGTAAAGATCTAATATAAATTGGCCGATTTGTTTGACCAAAATATAAAAAGATCAGATTTCCCCACTTAACTCAAGACCAGTTGCAATTCTTGGAGGGAAGGTAAAATTAACGCGTGAAGAATTGGTCGTTGCGCTGTGAACAAAGTTCCAAATAATAAAAGCCCTGGATCTGATGGGTTATACAACTGAATTTTGGAAATTCTTTTTTTTAATGAGATCTAGGTGTGTTTTCTTTACGCTCATTAAATTATCATATGAATTTGGGAATTTTTCGAGTTTACTCAGAAATTAGGGATCATAACGGTAATTCCAAAGGGAAATAAACCAAAACAATTTCTAAAGAAGTGGCGCCCAATGTCTCTTACTGACAATACATATAAATTAGATTCTTGCGTGCATCGCAGGAAGACTTAAAACAATCCGCCCTTATTTAATATGATGACCAGAAAAGGTTTTATGAACGGCCGTTTATGGAGAAAACATTTCGATTACTTCGATTTAATTTTTACAACATAAATTACAGAAAAATTTCCGGTATGTTCTAGTATTCGATTTGAAAAAGGCTTTTGATTCGGTGTCTCATAAATTTATTTTTTTAAAAGTCTTCAGACTTTTAAATTGTGGACCTTCTTTCAAAAAATGGATCGAGCTCTTTTACAGGAATGATAATCAACAGTTTGGTAAAGGCAACGCCCCAAACAGTTAAAGTAGGCAGGGGTGTAGAACAAGGAGATCCTAGATCTCCCTTACATTTTTTTGATTTGCGTGAGAATTCCTCGGTGTCTTATAGAAAAAATAACAAAGAGTTGTTGTATCAAGGTGACGATTGTAGAATGTAAAATACCCAATATGCTGATGATTCAACGATTCATCGTAATGGAATGATGAAAGTCTGACTGCCAGGACGTTGAAAACACTAGATGGTTTGTTTGAATGATTATCCGGGTTGAAAATTAATGAGGATAAAACACTGTGGTATCTTGGATCAAACTGGTAATAAAAAAAAACCAGACCGTTAGTATACGAGGGAAACATTGCATTGGGTAGAAGATGGTAGATTTTCAGTTTGGGAGTAGATTTTTCAATAGATTGGAAGAAATCGGGGATATAGAAATACACTAAAAACAAGGATCAGTAATCAATTTGATGCAAAACAATGGTCAAAGAGAAATAACCCAGTATGGGGCGTTATAGCCATAGTTTAACATCCCACTGATACCTAATTTCAAACATCTTATTCTTTCTATAACCTAACCCACCAATAGATTTATTAAGAGATTGCAAAAGCAGCTTATTAATTTTATTTGGAAAGGTACACGAGATAAACTTAGTAGGGATCAGTGTCATATGATTATGCCGGAGGGTGGTTTAAGAGAGTTAAAGTAGACCTGTCTTTCAAGCCTAAAATGCACGTGGGATAGAGAATTTTAAGTGGAAATGTGGACCGTCCGAAATGTATGATTCTCTTTCCAAATTGACTGTCTGATATAAATGATATATTAGATTTGGAAAGGGGGTTCAAATTACCAAGAAAACGGTCTAGAAACACTTCACCTTGATATGTTTGGAAGGATTTCTTTTAGTGTGGTCTGAAGTAAAAAAGAAACATCCTGCTCAAACAGTTGAGATGTTTCGAAATCACTTATATGGAATAATGAAAATATCAGAATTGGTGGAAAGAAACAATTAAAAAAGTGGTACAAGGCAAACAAATATTCATTCGTTTCGATCTTATTCATCCCCTATTGAAAACCGTTTCTGGACAATACATTGAAATTGAAAGAATCTTTGGTTTAAAATTAATTTTATTAGAACTATTATTTTATTAAAAAAAAAAAAAAAAAAAAAAAAAAAAAAAATTAGTGATAACAAAGTATACTGACGTCTTTGCAAAACCTTTTATTTCCTTCCATACCAAGATCATTTAAAGGATAAAAAGGCTGCAGCAGAGCTTATGTAATTCCAATTAAACAAGTTCAAAATCTCAAAAATCAAAAGCAAAAATGGGAAAGGAAAATTGAAGATGGATTTCTCAGAAAACGAAAGGAGAAGGTATTGCAGACCAAACATTTCGATGTAACTATGGATGTTCACTACGCTGGTTTCAATATAGATTAATCAACAGAATTTTGACACACCTACTACATATATGCAGTTAATCGGCGATGGAATAATGACAATGGTACTTTTGTAATGAGAACCTGAAACCATACATAATTTATTGTAAAATTGTAAAATGGTAAACCTATTTGGGAAAAACTCCATATTGGTGGGTACAAAAAGGTGGTCTTTCCATAAATGTAAGTGCAAATTACTAATATTGGTACAGGCCTCTAAATCAAAATAATGTGCGCTAAATCTGATTATTTCTTTATAACAAATTTTATATTTATAGAAAAAGATGCCAAATCATACCCTCTTTTATCCCCAGTCTTCAGAAGAATTGAGAATGACTTTAAACTTGAGAAAGATATTTTCCTGAAAAATTTAAGACCATCAACTTTACCAAAGTTAAATGGCAAATATGGAGGAAATTTATTTATTTAAAATGTTATGATCGGTTAGCTTTTGCTTAGATAGCGTTTTTGTTATATGATACAGCGTGTGGTTTTGTTTTTCTCTGTATGGTATATGTGTAAAGAAATACAAAAAAAAAAAAAAAAAAAAAAATTAGGTGAGGTTAGAAGGATATCTTTTTATGTAACATTTAGTCTTGGACATTGCAGCAATTAAAAACATGGAAAAAGTAAGAAATCTAATTTGCGTTAATTATAATTAATAAGCAAAAACACGAGCTGCAAGATGGGTTCCCATAGACTCTGTGTAAAAATTATAGAATTTTGGATTCTGATATCTGAACGGCCAAAAATCAAAACAGATTCAAATGTTGGCTCAAGTTCAGTAAGTTATGTACATCAGTTTAAAGCGAAGGAATGAATTTAACAGTAAATAAAATTTGCATTAATTAGCATTTTTGATACAAAACAAGACTATTTAAGTCCCCCTGTACACGTAAGGAACACGGCACCTATACTAACTATTATTCTGAAAGCTTTAATGTTTCTTTTCAAATTCTTTAAAGGAAATTAAAATTTTACAGGGCAACCCTTTTTTATTGAAAAAATTATTGTAACACACACCTGATATCTAATTGTACACCTTAGTTTGTGTTGATGCAGGAATCCTTATTTAGGAGCTTTCCAAAAATGTATGCTTTTGTACAGTATGTGTTGGCAAGACAAAGCTTTTGCACAAAATTGAAAATGGATACTCTCCACTAACAACTCTGTGCGTCACGAAAGGGGTTCTCACCTTTAGACAACATGGCCCAATAAAGTATTTCAAAATTCTGGAGTCGCCTTTTAAGCGAATTCAGTCCACGCCACTGTTGATATTGTTCCTAGTAAACATACAACTCTCAGCATGAACAGAATCGTTTGAAAAAATTAAAATGAAGGTGACACAAAACACAAAAAAAAACAACTATAACCTTAAGTATGCAATTTCGTTTGAACAAATCACGAGTGTAATCAGGAAAATGGTGTAGTAAAATTATAGTATAGGAGATTCCAATTGATGGTAAGATGATGGGCGGCGTTTAGTTTGGACTAAGTCCGTTACTCAAAATAGGGGACAGATATACCAAGAAAATCTTCGATTTTTCCTCGCAATACAAAAGAGATCGGATTGAAAGAAACTGGCCAAACTTAATAAAGCTACGGTGTTCGCCAGTCAATAATTTGTCTTTTTTTTTTTTTTAAAGATTAAAAAACAACCAAAGAATTGGTTTTAAAACATCGCCTACCAAAAAGATCATACATTTAGGAAGGCTTCTCACCTGTGTGTAACAATGGAGAACTTTTATCTTCACTAGTCACTAAAAGTCAGCTTTCACCTGGTTTCACTGATAATATTCCTGGACGCATACCCCGCAGGCCCGCTGCAAGTGGCTGTAAAGCCTGCTACAACGAACAACGGGGATCCGTCGCTGTCAGTCCACGGTAAGGGTATTTCGCCGGCTGACTTTGTTTCCAGTTTGTAGACTTATGGCCCATCTTTTTCACATTCATGCGGGGACAATTGAATATATTATTAAAGAACAATATACGATGTTGAATCTAAAAAGGAATTTTATTATGGGAATTACAGCCCAATTTTTGGAAAAAATAAAGATTTGATGACGTCCACGGCATTGATTGGTTTATTATTTGCTCGGGGGACCCCATTCAGGTAGAAATGAAGTACGTATCCCTACATTGGAAAAAAACAACGATTATCGTCATCGTACGGTCGATTTTTGAATCTGGAGGAAAAGGTAAATTTTGTAAGTTTAGACAAATATGACGGTTGTCTTTTGGAAAAAAAAATAATAGAAATTTGGGTCAGAGGGGTCATAGTACAGACCTTGATTTACCATAGTCGGATTGATATATATCGGTCGCCCCCAAGAGCACACTGATATCGATACCTGACACGTGACCTGTACCAGACAAGTGACACAAACTATTCATCTCGGTGACAGTTTATAAACTACAATACGGCAAAGCAGCAAGCACGCCCCCCCCCCCCCGCAAGCAATTCTGTATCTCTGTTGTCACAGCTTAATCGATCAAGCTTGAGAACTAACATGTGGTTCTGTACAGGGAGGGTAGGACACGATCTGATCAATGGGGATTTGGATTTCCAAACGGGAATTTGTGAAACTGCACATGCATTTACTATGGCCAGTCTCGTCCCGTGACATTAAAAAATCATTCTTAAAACCCTTTGTTCAAAAGATTTAGTAACTATCATGATAATTAAGAAAAAAATTGAAGTTCAAATCAATCATGCTTCTTTAAATTACCTGGGCAACTCAAAACATCCCAGAAACTCCCCTGCCAAAGTAATCTCTATCAAAACATAATACCTGGAACATCCGCCAGGGCTACAGAGCTATGCAGCTCTGTAGCATGCGCACGATACACTCTAATATCAAACTGCCCTATTAGAATTATTTATAACACCACAAAACATTGGCACTCCTGGATTGGTGGCGCTAGTTAGTATTTCGGGTTTATGCTTGGACTATTGATTGGGTAACTGTGAATGGCCCAACGCTCAGGGTTGGCTATCATGGTATAGCGCACAATCATCATACATCAAATACACTAACTAAAGTGTGTACATACTAATCCCATCAATTCATACTCCACCTACAAATAAAGTAGAGGACTATTCCACTATCAACTGGGAATTCTAAGATAACTGTACACATTCATAACTTTTAATTACAATTTGTTGACATCAATCACGATTTTTTAATCAGAAAGGTTGTAAAGAAGTTTAACAAACTGTTAACATAACTTAGGTGGATAATGTTAAAGTCGCCTACAATTAAAAACACCATTGTTATAGTCTTTATGAGATAATAATACATTTTTCGTACAGTTGGTGTTCAGGTGAGGAAAACCATCGGGGTGTGTACTAGGGTGTTCCAGCAAATTTTTTTTCTATTGGGTGTGACGATAAAATAAGACCTAGTGACCCACTACTAAAACTAAGACCCCAACCCAACTATAAAACTAAGTCCCTTACTCTAAAAACTAAGACCCAATAACTATAAAACTAAGACCCTGTAACTAGTATAAAAATAAGACCCCACAACTTTTAAAACTACGACCCTGTACTAGTATAAAACTAAGACCCGCCTACGGCCCCACTATAAAACTAAGACCCCACAACTATACTCTGGCTCATATTAATTTAGTGGACAGTTTCGAATAGTGCAGGGTTTTCAATGAGAAATCACTCAATTTAGTTGTACTTGTTTTTACTCGCCCTCTATCTTGTGCCATGACAAGTTCTGTAAATGTTTGCAACTGTTACTGTATGCTGTTAAGTGTTCAGCTTAAAGTGACAGGAGGAGATTTTTTAGGATATGAATTTCTCTCAAATTTCACTGGATCGGTTGAAGACCAACTACCGAGAACGTTTGGAAGGTTTATTGGACAAACAGGTGCAAAAGAAAACCGCAAACCTTGTTTTGAACTTGCCTGCTATCGTAATCGTTCCCCATAGAAAACCATGATTTGACTTTCTGTCGTGCACGACAGAAACTACTAAATCATCATCTTATTACATAAAGACTGCGTATTCGGCTTATTCACTTCAGGTGTGATCTATTCCAAATATGTAAAAAACCTAGGTTCGAGAAAAATTGGGGGCGCTTCTTTCTGGAAATCTCCTCATGTCTCTTTAAGTTTGGATTGTGACTTAGAGATATTGATTGATATTTTGTATGAGTACCTTTAAAGACTTAATAGTATATAGTTCACTTGGCTTTTCAAGATGCTTGGTTTACGTAAGGTCTGTAAAGCAGTGCCATCAGTACTCAAATCAGAACTATGTCTCGTCTGAAGTATGAAGTGGCAACGTTTGCTATACCATGGCTATACCCAGTAGTGCGGCATGCCGCCTTTCAGTTGCGGTGCGCTTGTACTTTGCCCATACTCACGCTAAAAGTCGGTTCAATGTATACGCCACATTGCTACTTCGTACTTCGAGCTAGACAAAGTATACTTCAGTCAGTTCCATCAGCCATATTATATTTGTGGGCCGCCAGCTATAGCTGGCAGAACCACTTGGCAATCTGTTGTGTTTGTGTTTGTGTGTGTGTGTGTTTGTGTGTGTGTGTGTTTGTGTGTATGTGTGTGTCACTAAATTGTTAAGTTTTTTTTTTTAAGTGACCTCAATTGAAAAGTTGAAGTTCAATTGGAACCAAACCTCTGTCAAAGGTGCACCATGGGATCATGGGATCCCTCATGTGTTGAGGTCAAAGGTCATGTGCCAAGGTCAAAGGTCATGTGCCAAGGTCAAAGGTCATGGAGCGGCCCACAGCTTATATTCTTTGACTATAGTGACTGAGCACGAAAGCCGAGAACCGCGAAATTCTAGTTAACCTGCAGAGGGGCAGGGTCAGGAAGTGGCAATTGTTCAAGTTGTCAAACGTTTCTGTTGAAACTAAAAAATGCTAGCTCTGAGGGACTTGCACTAAACATGCTGTCAAACTTAAGTTTTTATTTATACATTTGTTTTTATTTAATATAGGCGCATTTGAGATTGGCATACCACTTGGAAGGATAGCTAATTAGTCATACAATGGACATACAAAATACCAATGGCACTGGTTGCAAGTAATTTGTGCTGTACATGGTCATGTGATGCCTTGTTTTTCTTTATACCCATTGTAGCTTGTTGTATGATGAAAATGGAATATGGCAACTTGGAAAAATAAATGAATGCTGATCAATTAATAATGCTGTTACTTGTGAAATTTGTTGCCAAGTTGTTACCCCCCCCCCCCCCAGCCAACTATATTTGTATGAAACCAATTTTGAAAAGAACACCATTGAAAGGCATGAAAAAATGATTTGATAATTTGGTGGTCGTTACTATCAGTGGCAACTAACCACTGCTATCAAGTTTAATCTGGGAAGGTGCTTTGTCCCCCACTTCCTCTAGTATTTTTTGGTAAGAACTGTCTTTCAGTCCGATTCAAAGGTCAACTGAAATACTCTGGGTCCAATAACCAGGCAGACCAATTGCCATAAGCAGTCTATTCTCCATCTAAGCAAGACAAATCAACCCAAACCCTACCAAGAAGCTGGCTTGATTCTTCATGATTTTTCCCTGATTTCAGGATTTTTTGTATTCTCAAAATTTCTTCAACTACTTCAGCCGGATTCTAAGCTAGGTCCAATGTATCTGTTTTCAGATTTTTCCACAAAACTCGCACACCACCCTTGAAGAAGTACACCTTGTATTGAGGTAAATCCTAAGCCTGGGGAATGACACCACATGAAAAATCATGATTGTTTTTGTTTCACTTGAGATATGCACAAGTTCTAAAGAGAACTCAAAATAATATGTAACCATGTTAGTCAAAGAAATGGTATTGTAGATAATACTGAAGCCCATCCATTTATATTTCTCTAGAACTTCAAATAAATCCATATGTGTACCAAAAGTACACTTTTCGTTTGATTTCTGCAATAGAATGTGTTCATTCCATAGTATAGTTCTGGGGCCCGGTTCTGGGCTTAGTTGTTATAGTTTTGGGTTTATTTTATAGTAGGGGTCCTTAGATTTCATATTTAGAGGGTCGTAGTTTTATAGTTGGGGGGTTCTTAGTTTTATAGTTGTGTTCTTAGTTTATAGGTGGTGTCTTTTTAGAGTAAAAAAATCGCGTCTTATTTTTATAGTTACCGGGTCTTGTTTTACTAGTGTGGGGGGGGGGCTTAGATGTTATAGTTAGAGGGTCTTAGTTTTATAGTGGGGCTTAGTTTTATAGTGTATCTCGTCCGTAAAAATCACACCTTCTTGCACCTAATTTTGTGTCAAATACTCTCTCTCCCAAGTCCACAGTCTCCCCTTCTTGGAGTTCAAATTGCTGCTGACCTGACTTGGACTGACCATTTTCTATTGTTACCAAAAGTGCAATAAATAGTTAGGGTTTCTCAGAACTGTTGTTGGAGCAGGACCAAATATTCTTCTCACTTGTAATCGGTCACTTGTCTTCCCATTTATTGATTTAGTTCTCCTGCCTGGTTTTTATATCGCAAGAATCACATAAATTGTTTTGGAAAACATTACAAAGACGGCAATTTTATGTAGATACATCTTGGGTCAAACGGGGGGAACAATCGGTACAGGAGCGTTTAAAGCAGCTTAATCTAATGGATTTGAATAACCGTAGAAATGAGTTATCTATCTGCTTGCATTAGTTGTAATTACCAATTGTATACATTTTGATTTCAGTAATTGGTCAATTAATAGCCGTCATACTGAGGATCTTCTTTTAAACCACCATATACACAAAAACCTGACAGTTTCAAGCATTGTAATATCTGTTAATTTCCCTCCTTTGTGGTCTGGGTTCCAAAATCATTAGGTAATATTTCATTCTCAACACTGGCAGCAATTTCTTTTAAAAACAACTCCAAAAGTCTTTACACAATTGAGTATTGAGAGATGGACTTTAACAAATATCTGTGCAATTTCATAATTTTGTATTTATAATGTTTTTCATTTAGGTAGTTTCCATGGGGTTACACCTTTTCTGGCGTGCTTTTCTGGCGCCCTATGAGTTCGAAAGCCTTGACGGACTTAGCGGAATGAACCACACGGTTTTCTGTGGTTTGTTTCCGTAAGGTTTCCGAATTTCGTGGTGTGTCCCGGAAGTGGTGTCGTAGGGGGTGTCACCGTATGGAAGCACCCTTTCATTTACAGTTTTCTTGCTTCACCCCCTCATTGGCCCACTTCCTATCTGGTAGAGTAATGACATGTGTGTGTGTTTGTGTGTGCCGTGTGTGTGTGTTTGCGGTGCATGTGTGTGTGTGTGTGCGTGTGTGTTTTGTGTTTCATCCGACTGGAAGGGCCAGAGTGTGAAATACCTTAGTGTGCAATATTTACATGTAATGTGTTGGTATTGTGTGTCTGCAGTGGGTTTGGTGCGATTCACACCCCTCTGGTGACAGCGACTCTGATTCACCAGCTAGCCTTCTGTGTTGCCACCTTTATTTTTATGTTCTTCATCTGCTTTTATTTGTATATATATTTCTTGATTATTTTTAGCCAAATGTTGTAAAAATCAATAATAAATAAATAGTCGCCCTTTTTCTATTCTGTATTCATTCCCAGTTTCTTTTGCTGAATAATTTCTGGAATACTGAACATTGCACATGCACGGGAGGATCCTTCATGGGACACCAATAGTTTGTGGTCCTTTAAAAAAGACTACCGATCTAAGTAGTGCCTACTACAACCAGGTACATAATGTGCTACTCTACGAGTGTCTTTACTAAGGTCTTTGTTTACATTTAAGGAAATACATGCTTTTACTTCCATTTCCGCACAGAAAGATATTTATATCGTCCTGGTTTCATACTAGGAGTCAAAAGCGTGTTTTCTAAATCAATCATCATGCAACGGTCTCTCAGAACATCAAACTCTGGAAGAAAAAAGTGAGATTGGCATAATCAATTTTCTTTTCTTCTTACGAGTTGACATTTCTAATAATATGTTGTACTCATCACGGATCAGGCAAATTATACGGTTAGTGTTATATGGATTCCATAAGGCGCGTTCTTCGACTCTCAATGGTTTGAACCTTCCCTAGTTGTTAAACTAATCCGCCTTAACAACAAGAACATTTGTGTAACTTTGAGGGCATATATTACGGTCCACTCATCCTGATCATAGTCGAATAGCACGATGTCTTACAAGATCCAACAACGTTTTTCCAGTTTGAACCACTAGGAACTGGCGTATGAAAACATGCCATGTAACTTCACATTTGGTAATACAGATAACAATTTTTCTTGCCCTGCGATAGAGAGATATCAAGACTACAATTTGGGTATCTCTTGAAATAAAAACCCATGTTAATAGCTCATGTTAATGATTTATATAGAGAAGGAGCCAATATCAATAGGGGGGGGGGGGGGGGGCCTATTTCAGGATTTCGTTATCTCCACTACATGTAAGTTTTGACACTTTGGTATTAGTATGGACCCTCTCATCAATGCATGTCGGTAGTACTCTCAAAATTGTGGTATCAGACTTTTCAGTAGGGAGCAATTTAAGTTTACACCAGGGTCAATTTTTTTAACAATGCCCATCCGGTTGAATGTTTGCCATATTGCCCATCTAATCATAAGGATTCCAAAAATGTATAGTTTGTACCACCTACGACCATTGGTTTTGGAGTTATAGGTAAAAATTACAAAAATTGTAAACAAGACCGAGAATGTCTCGGAAGCTGTGAATGAACCAATAGCATGTGAGGTTGTGGGAGTTCAAAATTACCTATTGGTCGCCAAATGGGGCCGGGCACATTTTCGCAGATTTTGCCCTAAGATTTAATAAATAGTGTAAAATTATTAAAACTCCTTTCGTAAAATTACTACAATACACCAAAAATTGTACACAAGGAAGAGGACATCACAAGCAATAAGTCTTTATCCCTTTGGTATCAAAGTTAGAATTCATTGGTATTTTTTATTACAAAAACGACTGGTAAAGGAGGTTAACACTATTGTGTTAAATTACTTTAATACACCAAATTGTACACAAAAAGACGCAAAAAAAATATAAGCAATAATTTCCCGTATCGCGAGCACACACGTGAGATTCCCCATATAAAATGTTGCCGAATTGGTTTTTTTGCCAAATTGAACCTGTCACCGAAGTGTCCACGTAAACAAACAGCATGAAAAAAACACTTTGTCGTCGATTTCGCCTGGCCACCCTCGCTTATAAAATGATTCTTAGACATCCAAGAACATCGTCAGGTATGTGTTTTGTTCAGAAAGTTTACCGTTGCTGAGATAAAATACAATTAAAAAAAAAAAACATTTTCAATATGGCGGTACGACGAGTGTGACATCGGATACAAGTCAACTCGCACCAAGTACAAACTCGCCGCCCATGTAAACAAACTGGCCCCATACAACTGGCCCCTGTACAAACTCGCCCCACATAGTACAACATCTCGCCCCCATTAAGTATTACCTGGTCCCAAGTATATAAACCTCCCCGGTACAATTTACAAACACAAGTCTGATACCACAAATAATATTCCAAACTATGGCTTCCACCCGGGCTTCCACCAAAACCGAGTGCGCGTGACATGGATCAAGCGAAATTTTGTTTTCGGCGTCGTGGTTTTGTGTGCATCAAATAGATTAAATGTATTTTTTCAACTGTTAATTATTCTGCTTTGCCGATAAATTTTAGCTTTACAGCTTATACCAAACACACAGTGTTGTTAAAAATGGCCGTCAGTAGAACCCTATACGACATTCCTTTCATCACTTTTTTGTCACGTTTATCGTTTGCCTTTGATGATTCGCATTCTTGTCCAGCCGGTTTGTTACTTTCTTGTCCATGGCATAGGCCTATAACAGAATAAATATCAGGTTCTGACATTTTAAAAAACATGACAAATAAATCATTGTAATGGTCACTTGTGGATGACGATCTTATGAGGCCACAAAATCCGTCATACTGATCCCTTGTTCCTATTCCGCATTTTATAGCAGGTAGCTGATTTAGAAACAATGT
>JAMKCH010064246.1:0-24735 GCA_023653785.1 Ophioderma brevispina
TGTCAAAATAATTCTCAAGTAAGCTCCAAAATGCCTGGAATATAACTTAGCAAGATAAGAAAATAATTTGCACTGTTTCAAACCTATTTTTTTTGTTTTCATTTCTCAAAATAATTTCTCAGAAGTAATTTCTCAAAACCCAGAATATAGAGAGTCGAGAGTTACATCACAAATATAACTGGCTCAGCCCAGTGACAAGGTATAATTCCTGAATATCGTGCTGCTCGCCGTACTGCTCGTGTAAAGTGTACTTGTATGACTGTTACCCTTCCGTGCATACCAATGCACACACAAGGCTCTGACGATACGTCCGGGAGTGCAGTGATTCATTATTATCATGCGACGATTATATTTAGACTTTTGACATGACGTACTGGCAGCTAGATCGCTTTTTTCATATGAATTTACAAATTACGGACACAATGTTTTGTAATTATTTGAATTATTTTCTGAACGTCCTTCATAGATATATACCTTATGAGTATGCTACACAAGTTCATCATCGTTTTGGAGACTTGTGACTGCTCTGAACTTCAGAATCTCAGTTTGCTGAAATCACCCCACGTTGAAATTATAATTTTTCCAGCATGCCCTTCGCGGTGACATCAAGACCGTCCGTCGTTCAACCTTCAAATGGTTCGCCAAGAGGGCGGTATGCCAAGCAAACGAGTGTTCAGAGCCAACGATGCCGACATGTTTTTCCTAAGTCATTAATAAACTGGACAAATTTGTCTTCTCCTCCTCTTGCTACTCTCCAACAACCCCGGGTGTCAACATGCAACATTCCATTCGGAGTATCATTGATCAGGAATTGAGTGCCATATAACGACTGATACCAAGTGGCTGCAACGGTAACATCCGGGTAAAATGTAATTATAGCCTCTTATGCTAACACTGATTTGAATTATGGGTTCGCGTTATTGCCGGGGGTAGTGCAACAATAGCTTGTGGTAAGGCATTCCCTCTTGGTGATGAAAGGATTTTATAACGTCGTTTGCAGCTAGGATTGTCTCGTCATCTAGAGGGCGGCTCCCTAGACTATCTCAGACTTGTCTTTTGAAACATCTTAGCACCAAAAAGTGGATTTGCTTTCAAAGATTTATCAATCAGCGCAAAAGTGGACCTTTTGCCCCCTTTTTTTGGGGGGGGGGGTCCCCCTACGTCCGGGCCCTCTCGGTTCTATGCTTTGTGTATTACTTTAAATCGTCAACTAAAGATGTCACCTAAATGGCTTTAATTCCCAAGTTAGAGATTAATCGGAGTTTTTGTTTCCCATGCAAGAAACATTTATGTTATAGTATACCAATTGCTAGGATACCGTGTATAACGAAAATTCCGGATGCGGACTTTTATAACAAGTTTGGTTATTTTCTATAAATGAAGGACTTCGATTTGAGCTTAATTATTTCACCCAGTGATTAGTAATCGGACCAGCATTATGTATATTCAAAAACAGTTTTGAAATTGAGGGGACGCCCTCCTCAGGAAATCTATCTCTGAGTACCAGCCTTTAACTGCATAAGGGGTTTGTACTTCCGTCAGTGCATGTGGGGGGGTGGGTGCTATAGGGACGCCAGTTCATTATATACCACTTTCCCAAAAGGAATTTTTTAGATGATTCCACACATGTTAGAAGGATTCAAAGAACATCAACAATTAAGAAATAAAAACTGAAAAACAATTGTTCATTGAGAAAACTAGGGGGCAAAAACATTGATTTTAATTTGCGGTAAAATGTGGCGAAAAAAGACCAATGTCGTTTCTGCTTTTTCTACGATTGCTGATTGCTTGTTAATTGGTGAATGAAATGCTATATTTAACATATTAAGCACAAATAGGAAAATGTCTCGTGCCATTTTATATTTTTTTAGGTTACTTTTATAATTTACCGTATTGCCATAGGTTCCTACGTAACCGCTATAAACATGTATAGAAAATATTATGACACCAAGGCCTACTATACTTTCCAGAATTTTTGATTAATTATTTACTTTTGTTTATATCGCTGTAGACGAATATCCTAATAACTATTTATATTCGCTTCCAGGTTTATGTCACTAGGTGTATGCATTATGAAAATCAGAATCACAGTACTCTAATTCAGATTTTAAATTTTGTCACGGGCACTTCCGTTAGTGCATACGGGTGCTCATAGGGACCCAGGATGCTATTAACGGGCAAAAACGACGAATGGATTTTTGAATTTTTTTGCACCAAGCAAGCGCAACTAAAAGTTTAGACAAATACAAAAATATGACACAAATATATTGCATCTTTAAAAAACGCCGAAAAAACGCCGGCCGAAAAACAAAAAATGGGCCACTAGATCCCCTATCCCCCCCCCCGTATGCGATAAATGCTGACTCAGAGATTCCCGAGGAGGGTGCCCTCAGTTTTGTCAAACAAATCGTGTTTTTGCTAAATAATGCTTGTCATAACTAATCACTGTGTGAAATAGCTAAGCTCAAATCCAGTTCTTCAATACAGAAAATCACAACTTTGTTATAAATTCGGATCCCGGAATTTTTGTTATACACAGTATCCTATGGCACATAATAATGGTACGATAAATGTTTTACGCATGAAAACGAAAATCCGATTCATCTCAAAACTTGTAAATTGGTCATTTTAGGTGACTATCTTTAGTTATTCTATATTTTACTAATTTTTAATTATTCACGAAAAGTTTATTTGAAATCTCTGAATCACAAGCCTTTAAGTGTTAAAAAAGGAATTAATTCTTGACTGCGGGGTTTGTCTAGTTATACAGACTGAACATAATGAATGCAGATCTGTTTATTATACCAAATTAATTTTTTAACAATCTTATCAAATAGGCACAAAGTCCCACCTTGATATCTATGTTTCCTGGCCTCCAAAATCGACTGTTATGATCGTTTTTCAGCTATCATGTGATGTAATTCTAATTAGAAAAAATACACAATAACAAAATACACCCAAAACAAACAAACCAACCAGAGATTCCAAAGCCTTAATGCATGCTCCTGCTCTATTAGTGGAGGAGCTAGGACCCAGGTCAACTACCATCGTTTTACCCATCATAACGAAAGGTTTGACAACCTTTGGTAGTTAGTATGGACCCTCTATTCCACGCTAGGATGGTAGTACTCTCAAATTGTTTGTCCCTTTGGAATGGGGCCCAATTTCAGTTTCCAAATACACGGGTCCAAACTTTTAAAATGCTACAATCATGGTTGAAATGTAGCCATAATTGTCCTATACTCGTCTAAGGA
This sequence comes from Ophioderma brevispina, assembly GCA_023653785.1. NCBI lineage: Eukaryota > Metazoa > Echinodermata > Ophiuroidea > Amphilepidida > Ophiodermatidae > Ophioderma > Ophioderma brevispina. The sequence goes on from JAMKCH010064246.1 coordinate 3,255, forward strand.
TTCCCAAATGTATAGTTTGTACCATCATTGACCAATGTTTGGAGTTAATAGGATAAAAATGGCTAAAATGGTAAAAAAAATGTCAATTTCCTTTCCTATTTGTACTTAAAGCAGTAACGTGCTTTCAGTGCTAATATATCTGGACCGTAGCTTTGGAGTTCTCGTACTTTAATAACTCAAAGCTCCTCAAGTTCCCGTACGGAGCCAACACAGGTCACGCCTGGCATGCTTTATTTTCTTTTTCACAGAAAACAATGGTTGCAGCGCTGACCTCTCCAGTTGGGAGAAACGTTTGAAACACTTCGTTTGGGGGCGTCGTAAATAGTTGTTTCATTTTAACAAAAATTGCCAAGAAATTTGCTAAAAGTCTACTTTCAACACCTCAGGTGGTATAATTATAATGAGATTTTTGGGTTGAAAAACAGATGAAAAGTGCAAAAAAAAACCGTGTTCACATAATGCGTGTCTTGGACAAATTCAGGGAGCCCCACATGATTTTAAAGTTGACCTTAAATTATAAAGGGACAGCTTATCTGTAAAAAAGTCTATGCACGTGAAGCTGTATCGGTTTTGAGAAAGCGAATACCACGGTTAGTTCTCACATTGATTGCCAGTAGTTTGAACATGAATTCCCCTATACTTTAACAGGGCGAAAAACATCACTGATTTGCGCTACAGACCTGTGTGGGGATCAAAAACAGAGCAAGGACGCGTGTCTTTATGTGTTTGTGCAAATCCAAGCCTTCTGACCTCGTACAACATTTCTACGGTTATCAATTGTGTCACTGTTGACCTCAGGACTGACCGCGTAAGCTTTCGGTCATATCCTGTAGCTTATAGATTTCCCATCTCCCCATCCATATTGGCGATTGGCGCTGTGACGTGGGATTGAGAACGATGTGTCTTCGCGTTCTCTGTTAGGATTTTGTCTACTTTTTATTGCCCGGTTTCTATATTTTTTGTGTCACTAACTTTTTGTCGGGTCGCTTAGCGACCGACTATAGAAAACCACGCTCTCAAAATTGGGAAGGAGTGCTAGTCCTATAGCTTAAGGTCATTCCATTAAATGTTTTCTTTTATGAAATGATCTACTTACTACTATAATTTTGGAGTTTTTTAGTGTTGGGTGTGTCATGCGATGCAATTTCATACAACGAATAACATCTTTGCATGGTTGAAATGGCCTTAAAAAGCAATTTCTTTGATTTTGTTGTCCGGGTCGCCTACGCGACCGCTACTATAGAACCACTGCTCTCAAAATTGTGAAGGAGTCCTTATTTCTATAGCTGAAAGGTCATTTCAGTAAAGTTCTTTTATGAACATGATCTACGTACTACTATTAATTTTGGAGTTTTAGTGTTGGGTTTGTAATGCGATGCAATTTCCAGACAAAGAATACATCATTGCATGTTTGAAATGGGCCTTAAAAAGCATTTCTTTGATTTAGTCTCTTGAAGACTTTCTTTTTGATGGGAGTTTGGTTAAAGTTGTCAGTGAATAGATAAAGGGTGAGTACAAATAGGAGAGGTATAAAGTAGAAAATGATCAGGCCAACTTAGAGTTTTATACTACGGTAATGATTGAATCCTTTACCATGTATTGTGTTGATATTAGAGGATTTTATTAGGTAACATCTTTATTTGAAAAGACAGGAAGGTGGTAACCTACATTTAAATTAAAGCTTAAAAAATTTGAGATTCAGTTGTGCGCCCAATTGGGCGTTTTTTCTATTTTTCTTTATTGAAATGACAGAAGGTGTAACCTATTTTAAATTAACGCTTAAATAACTTGTGGGATTCAGTTTTATCCACAGTTTGCGCCCCATTGGGCGTTTTTTTCGATTTTCTTTTTTGAAATGACAGAAGGTTTCATCTATGAATTTCATTAAAACTTTAACTTGGGGATTCAGTGTAACACATTTTGCGCAATTGGTGCGTTTTTTCTATTTTCTTTGATTAAAATACAGGAAGGGTGTACCTTGTTAAATTTAAGCCAGCGGTATTATGGAATAAATAGCCCAAGCCCGTAACCGTTTCCTCTCACCCCACAGCGCGCCGTGGGTTGTTGCTGCGTAAGCAGCGCGCTGTCGTCACTGTTGAATGGCGCAAGCACAACCCTATAAAAATGCTGTGCGTCACGCGATATGTTTACCAGTGTTGCATTTTCCCAGTGTTCCATTGTCTGACGGAGGCCGATTTTCTGCAATAAATTATGCGAAAACCAATCGATTGAAGAAACTATGCTTCTAAAAAGCTTCCTGCATCCCTAATGCACAAGAAGTCTCCCGATGACCCCTGGTTAATTTGACTAGGACAGAGATATTTGAGTCCCGTGAGATAGCATGTGGCTCATTGTTTGTTTTTGGTTTCACTAACTAAGTGGGACGAACGTAAAATACTCGCGTGTCTCATAAATATGGGGCATAAGGACTTTCAAATACTACGATAACGTACACCAAATATGGTGTGCCCAAAACTATGTCAATGAAGTGCGTATGCTCATTATAATACTTTGGGCACCGAGATTTTGGTTACGCCGTTTCGTCGGGATAATCTTCGGGTCTGTTATATTTACTTCTCTGATTAAAGCTTATAACTTGGGGATTCAGTTTTAACACATTTTGCGGCCATTGGGCGTTTTTTTTTTTTTCTATTTTCTTATTTGAAATGACAGAAAGGTGTAACCTATTTTTAAATTAAGCTTATAACTTGGGGATCAGTTATTATCACATTTTGCGCCCAATTGGGCGTTGTTTCTATTTTCTTTATTTGAAATGACAGGAAGGTGGTAACCTATGTTAAATTAAAGCTTTAACTTGGGAATTCAGTTTTAACACATTTTGGCGCCCAATTGGGCGTTTTTTTCTATTTTCTTTTATTTGAAATGACAGGAAGGTGTATGCTAACCTATGTTAAAGTAAAGCTTATACTTGGGGATTCAGTTTTTTAACACCTTTGCGCCCAATTGGGCGTTTTTCCTATTTTCTTATTTGAAATTATAGGAAGGTGTAACCTATTTAAATTAAAGCTATAACTTGGGGATTCAGTTTTAACACATTTGCGCCCAATTGGGCGTTTTTATATTTTTCTTTAGCTTGAAGATGACAGGAAGGTGTAACCTATGTTAATTAAAGCTTATTACTTGGGGATGCAGTTTTAAAACATAACACATTTTGGCGGCCCAATTGGGCGTTTTTCTATGTTCTTTATTTGCAATGATAGGAAGGTTTAACCTATGTTAAATTAAAGCTTATAACTTGGGGATTCAGTTTTAACACATTTGGCGCCCATTGGGCGTTTTTCTATTTTCTTTATTTGAATGATAGGAAGGTGTAACCTATGTTCAATTAAAGGCTTATACTGGGGATCAGTTTTAACACATTTTACGCCAATTGGGCTTTTTTTTTCTATTTTCGTGGGTTATTTGGAAATGAAGGAGAAGGTGTAACCTATGTAAATAAAGCTTATAACTTGGGGATTCAGTTTCAACACATTTTGGCCCCAATTGGGCGTTTTTTTTTTTCTATTTCTTTATTTGAAATGACAATAAGGTGTAACCTAATGTGTTTAATTAACGCTTATAACTTGGGGGATTCAGTTTTAACACATTTTGCGGCCCAATTGGGGCGTTTTTCCTATTTTCTTTATTTTAAAATGATAGGAAGGGGTAACCTATGTTAAATTAAAGTTTAATAACTTGGGATTCAGTTCTAAACACATTTGGCGCCAATTGGGCGTTTTTTTCTACCTTCTTTATTTGAAATTTCAAAAGGTGTAACCTATGTGGTAATTCAGGTTTTAACATTTTGCGCCCAATGGGGCGTTTTTCTATTTTCTTTATATTGAAATGCACAGGAGGGGTGTAACCTATGTTAAATAAAAGCTTAGAACTATGTGATGTCACATGTGACACCCATGGTCAAGGTCAACGGGAGATCAAGTTTGTAAAAAGGTGATTGGTTCTATGCAATCTTATGGCTCATGTATCAACTTACTTTAATTCAGTTATGAGATTTCTTTTTATACATGTTTCTGTATAAAAGTGCAACTTAAAAACTAAAAACCAATGCATCTGACTCTTTAAATGCTTTTAAAATGTTTTCCTTATTTCTTGTACAAATTATGCCTGGCGACCCGACACAGTTTTTTTTTTTAAATGACTTGTTGTCTTAGGTCTTGTGAGTGTGACACTATATAATATTAATCTTATGCAGTGAGGGGGGTTAATTATTACATTGCCAAGGTTTTCTTGCCCTGTTGTAGTATAAACAGTGGCCAGCAAGGGTCACGCTGGCATGCTTTTATTTGCTTTTTCAACATGAAAACAATGGTGCAGCGCTGCCTCTCCCGTTGTTAGAAAACGTTGGAAACAACTTCGTTTTGGGGGGCCTCGTAAATACTTTTGTTTCATTTTACAAATATTGCAAGAAATGTTGCTAAATTAAAGTCTCCTTCATACCTCAGATGGTATAATTATAATTATAAGTATATTTTTTTGGTGGTTTTGAAAAAAAGGAGAAAATTGAAAAAAATCGTGTTTTAATAATGCGTGGTCTTGACAAATTCGGAGCCCCACATCATTTTAAAGTTGACCAAATCATAAAGGGACATTTATCTGTAACAACAGTCTGTGCACGTGAAGCTTTATCTGTTTGGAGAAAGCGAAGACCACTGTTAGTTCATAGATTGCCATTTTGAACAGAATTCCCCTATGCTTTAACATAGCGAAAAAACATCACTGATTTACACGTTTTCTGGTGTGGGGATCAAAACAACTGTGACATTCCTGAGGTCCCAACTGGGTCACTGTGCCCTCAGGACTGACTGATAATATTATTTGCTACTGTTGATTTGATTGCGTATGTCGTGTTGGGTAAACCCGGTGGGTCGTGTTGACCATCATGTGGAATGATGGTGATGATGACTTCCATGTTTGTTTCTCAAAACGCTTTCTGATTTGGAGTCTTCACAGAATGTTTACAGTGTAGAGAGAAACTAGATCCCCTTTCGAGAATTTTAAGCAAATTCAAGATCGGATTATGTAGTGATGTTAGTCAATTGTCCTCTTCACGAGGAGGAAATGTTTCCCATGCTAGTCGTTCTCGTAGCCATAGTCGTAGTTCTAGTAAAAGACAACAGATAAGGAAACGTAAATATGATACAAGAGATGGTAGTGATTCTGATGTTCTACAGTATCCCATATGAGTGTAGATGACGGGGACGGCTGTTCCAAATTTTCGCCAGCCTATTCCAGTATTAAATATTCCAGTCTCAAGCATACATCCTTCTTCCGCCTACTGTCATGACTGTGTCGTCATTCGATCACCAGATGTTAATCTGGCCAAAAATGAGCCCAACCAAAGTTTGCAATGCCCTTGAACAAAATAGGTTCAGAATATTGTTAGTAAAGTTAACCAAAGTAAGAGATGCGCTATAGCGTCAAATTTTTTACAGCTTCTCAAGCTGCAACTTAAGCCAATAGACTCCTTAGGTGAATTGGGTGGTTAGTACTATTCTCCCAAATCTGAAACTCACAATGCATGGCGTCCTTCGGGGTCCCGTTTAGAAGTGACCAATGATGAAATTGTTTAGTGGTGCAAAAGGGCTGGGGTCACGCCTGCAATGCGATGAGTAGAAGAGTAACTGGTAAACTGGAGATTTCCTTATCAATGTGTGTTACTTTCAATAGAAAACAGCTTCCTGTAGAACTGCAATTGGGTTATGAGTTATACTGTAAGACTTCATTCCATCCCTAGTTAGATGTTTCCACTGCCAAAGACTTGGCATCACTAGCAATGTAATGGTAAACAAACGTTGTGTTAGGTGTGGGTGTTGTACACAAATATGATGAGTGTGAAACAAGGAAAATCCGAAATGTTTGTCGCATGTGGTGGTGATTCACGCTCGGCGGCTTATGCGGGATGTTGTTATGCTTATTGAAAAAGAGATCAGAAAGCAAAAAGTTCAGCAAGCATGTTCATATGCTGAAAAAGCGGTTAAGATGGAAAGAAAAAGCCTTTTGTTTGCTCCCAATGACAAAGTAGTGACGCATATATGCCAAATGTGCTCACCTCTGGTCCTGGTTAATCATAGCCGTTCATCTCCTTCTTATAGTGAGGTTGCTCGTACACCCAATGGTTCCATGTTTTCCCCCTCTCCTGTTTTGAAGCGTGATTTTGCCAACCCCCCCAAAACGACAATGACAAGCCACTCAACTGATATGGAAAAACCCCTAATCGCGGTGGGTCCTAATTTTTGTTCACCTCTTAGTTGAGGTTTTTAAAACCAGTCTTTTGAATCCAAAATCTTCCTAAAGAGAGAGAGCTGGCTTTCATAATCTGTAAGTGTACATTTGCTTGGGCCAGGGTAGTATTGGCTCAGTTTGTTGTGGCCAGGTGATGATACTGGCTCAAGTTTTCGATTCCTAGTAAATAGGTGAAAAAGAAAACTACTCAAAAACAACCTCGCTCTCAACAATCTTAAAAGCAAGTCAAGACAACAGCAGATCAGAGGAGTAGAACAAATGTTCGTCATCATACCAGCCTTAAAAAAAAAAACATTCCACATCAATGCCTAGGTCACGGTGAGGTAGTCTGATTCCAAGATGACATGGCAGGCTTATGTTTCCAGAACACATATTCATATAGATCGTGTGAGTTATTGATAAACATAGGCATGTCCAATAGTGTGTTTTTTGGCATTTTGGGGGGTTTTCCCTTTTTGGTTAATGACCTTTTTTACTTCATTGGCATCCCAGTCCCTGAGGGGACATGTTTCAGATTTACAAAAGCTATTGATTGAAATCTTATGAATAATTATGGGACAATTCTTCGGCCATCTGCTTTCACGACAGGGGCGAACTACAATTTAATGAATAGACCTCGGCTGCTGTTATTTCCGGAACTTAAACTGTCCAGTGCCAATCCCCCGTGCAGTTTTGCCAGAAATTGGAAGAAAATAATTTCTTGCCACAATTGGATTACTAAAATCGCAAGAAATTACTCAAATCATACTTCGAAGGTAGCTGGACAGACTCCCACGGAGGACTCTATGACGGACCAGTGGGACCTCGGCACACCATCACGAACTGCTGGCCCTTATATGCCTCGTCTAGCTACTTTCAATCATCTCTTAGTGTCTACGTACAACGTGCGCACTTGGCCATCACAATGAAAGTTTACATCAACTTTTCACAGGCTGCAACGATGGAGGAGTTGACATTGTTTGGTATTCAGAACACCGCCTAATCACAACATCACCAACTGACGAAGTATTGTCAGATGACAAAAACTGGGTACTCGTTTAACAGCTCTGCTACCGAACAGGACATTGGGGGTCCGGATTGGCCATGACCCGCATGTCCACAGATGCCTGTTGAGTGTACAATCAATCAGCCAGCGGTCCTAACAGCTACTTACCATGGTAATCCAACGGCTCACTGTAACAACTGTCTATGCTCCACAGAGTGCAGCTAGTGACACAGACAAGGACAGCTTTTATGACACTCTCAAAGAACACCTTGAGAGTGTAAGATGCATGATATCCATCTACTAATCGGTGACTGCATGCCAGAATTGGCAGGTAGCCCCACCGGTCCTAACCCAAAGTTGTATGGTCCTCACTGTTTACCAGAGGAACTAACACCATGGTGAGAGGCTTTGTTTCACTCTGTCACGAGTACCACGTAAGTAAGGCCAACTCAGCAAATTCCCCCAACAAGCAGCCGTCCTAGGACCTGGATGCCCCAAATGGTTCCAAATCCCAGCTGGCCCACTCATAGTCAATGGCAAATGGGTGAATTCTCTCCGTAACTGCAGATCCACAATACTGTGGAGCTTGATTCTGCTCACCGAATACTCAGCATCCGTTCAAGCCAGCCTTAGACATCTAAAGGTACAGCCTGCAGAAGACCAAGTTATGAAGAAGTAACAAAAATCCTTCAAAATGCCCTTTCGAATCGAACTTTCCAATAGGTTTCAGATCCTTCAAGAACTAGACTCATCTGTGTCAAATCACACCTGAACGGTACCACCTAATTGAGAAGGGCCGTTTGAAGCGCAGCCAAAGCAGGTGGTTGGCAAATGCAGCCCCTGTGGAATGCTAGCTGGGGTGTCTGAGAAAACCTTACAGCTGAGACAGGAGCGAGACAAGGCAAGAAAAATTCCTCATTGATAGAACACCATTCAAGGAATCATGGCGGACTCTCATCAAGGCTGAATGAATCGTATAAATCTAGAAGCTGGCCAAACTCAACCAACAATGGAATGACTTGAAAGTTGCAAGATCAGAAGGGTGAATGTAATACAACGTGGAAAATTCATTCACAAAATCTCTGTCAAGGATAGAAGATCTTCAAACCAAAGTCAAGAAAAGGATGGTTACAGCCCCATCAAGTGAAAAGGAACTTCTTGATGAGTGGCGGCAATACTTTAGCTATCTACTCAACAACGATAATGGTACACCAACATCTGACCTACTCTGCTTATTCTGATCAGGACCTTCCTATATGCCAGACCCCATCCCTCGAAGAAAACAGAAAGTCCAATTCAAGAATGAAAAACAACAGGGCACTGAGTGGACAGTGCAATACCTCAGAAGCACTTCAGAGTGGTGGGGAAGTTAATTTGCAGTCCATCCACAAGTTGTTGGCGTTAAGTTTTCACGCACTCTTTAACACCCCCCCACCCCCCGAACAGTGGATCACTACCTCATTGTTCCATTTGCCTAGAAGGAGACTCAGCTGCAGAATAATTACAGGGAATGAAGCTTGATTCAGGGGGCACAGTCAAAAGTCTACAACAAAATCCTGGTTTAAACAAGAATACGAGAGCATGTTGATCCTATCCTAAGATCCAACCAAGCTCTTGGGTTTTCGCCCAGGTAAAAGCTGTGCACAGCAGGTTTACATCCTAAGGAGAATCATGGAGGCTTTTCAGAGTTATCAACTCCCACTCACTATCACCTTCATCGATTTTACGAAGCCTTTGACTCGATCAATAGGAAGGTCATGTTCTCGGTCTCTCCGGCAACTATATGGTATCCCAACAGGTTGGTAAAAGCCATAGTCGTTCTCTACAATCAATTCCAAAAGCGCTGTTTGGTGGATGGAAATATCTCGGAGCCTTTCTCGTTTCAACCGGGGACTGTCAGGGAGATGTATTGCTCCCTTTATTTTCATTGTGCTGATAGACTTACTTGCTGCAAAAGGCATCTAAAGCTACATATTCCGGCTTGATACGCTCCACGTCAGTCCAGGCGGTATCCAGCCATAAGTCTTAAACGTACCTCGATTTCGCTGACTCATATCGCCCATGGAGACTTCAATCCTAGAGCTCAGGCACGTTATCAGAACAGGCATCTGCAGCTGAAGAATTGGGCATTATCATCAGTGTGCAAAAGACAGTACATGACTACCAACTTCAACCCAACCCCTTCCCGCCTAAAGTTATGGCGAGTGTCATCAACCGTGGTCTCCGACGCTCAATATCTGTTGTATGTTGGCTTCCAGTTCTAAAGAACCTTAACAGACGAAAAGAAAAGCCCGTGCCTGGGCAGCATTTTGGAAGTTGTAGCGCATATGCAGAAGTCAAAGTATACCATCTAAATGAAAGTACGCGCGCTCTTCAACACACCTGTGTGACAGTATTTTGTATGGCTGCGAAACTAGGGTGCTGACAAACAATTTGGGAGAGTAAGGTCAATTTTTTCGCAACATGTTGCTACAGAATCATGCTGAGCGTCAAGCGCATTGATCGTTTCCCAAATGCCAAATCTATCTGCTACAGTGTACGCGGAGCCTCGGATAAACCGAGTAAGACTGAGACTGCTTACTTACTTTTCTTGGTCAAATTCTAAGGATGCCAGAGGGAGACCTAGTAGGTTATATGCTTTCTACACACCACACATGGCAAGAGGATCCAGCCGACAGAGAACTCATATCTCTCCTACATCCAAGCCTTGGGGACCGACAACATGTTGGCAACCAAGGCTAATCTCCAACTTGGCCCAAAAACAGAAGTGACTGGAGGGAACTTGCGATCGCCTGCTACGCAGTCGACTGATGATGATTGATGATATGAAGTCAAAAACTGATATATTTGTATCCAAGATACATGGCTGATGAGTAAATATAAATATAATCTTCTCCTTCTGCCTGTTTATGTCTTTGGTTAGAAAAGATAGAACTGTTGATGGTGTCGAAAAAAAATCGTGGTGGGTGTGGTTACGTTCATTAAAAAGGCCTGGCCCCTTTCTATAACCTATTGCTCTTGGCACCTTCCATTTGATATCAATGTTTGACCTCTATGTTGTGATGGTCCCAACACATTAGTCCTGATAAGTTTCGTAAGACATGTAAAAACCTTTCCTCTGATATGTTTAATTCAGCTCTTGACAATCTTCAGAAGTCTTTTAGTAATTGTCCTGTGGTGAATTCAATAGCCCAAACTCTCTGTGGGGTAAGTATTTCTACCGATATTAAGTCATGCTATTGAAGAAAGCTAATGGAATATTTCGATCCTTGTTTGTCTTATGATGGTTCTGGCACTTAGGTCTTGACCCGAGAACGGGTTCTTATGTCATGTATGATTAACTTTGATGTTCTACTAATGATATGCTAGTAATTGTTTTGGCAGGGTACTTAATTACAGCTGGTGGAGTGAATCATCTTCCAGTTTGGGTTGAATTAGTTCCAAAATGTAACTAGAACAATGTCAATTTAATCTCCCCGTTGGTCTTTCAGAAGCTGTTGGGCTAGTTTGACCTTGCTTGTCAGAATCCATTTCTCATCCCGAGTACTAATGTTGTTATGACATGTATAATACTTTTGTGAATCAGTTAAATAGGGCATGTGATATTGCCATTCCGAAAACTAAAGTTATGAGCCAAAACTAATTCTCCTTTTCCTGGTGGGATAACAATTGCGATAAGCTATTAAGAAGAAACAGATGGCTTTAAAAGTTTTGCGTAAAAATCTTCTCCTACCAGCTATCACTTAAAACAATGTGCTGTTGCTCGTAGAATAGTTAAAGAGCCAAGAAGGCTGATTGGCGTAAATTTTGTGATGGATTAGATTCCAAAACATTCACCTGCCACTTGTGTGGAGGAAAGTTCGTACATTTCATAGTGCTAAAGTTTCCTCTAGCCTGCCAATTCTTAAACCTGGTATTACACAAGCAGTGACTAATGAGGATAAAGCCAACCTCCTTGGTGAATCCTTTGCTGCTGTCTGTAGTACTGAAAATTATGACATGACTTTTAAAACAAATTAAACTTGATGCTGAAGAGAATTTCCAGTTTATGGATACGGATAATTCTATGTTAAACGAACCTTTTTCTCTTCCAGAACTTGAAGATGCAATTGCAAAATCAAAATGTACTGCCCCTGGTAAAGATGGTATATCAACAACATATCATCAAGCTTTTTCTGTTTATGGTTCAAACAAATTTATTAATATTGTTTTAAATTGTTATTTTTGGAGCAGGGGCTCATTTGTCCTGCTGCCTGGAAAGAGGCTATCCTGACTCCAATTTTGAAACCTGGCAAAGATCCTTCTGATCTGTCCTTTTGTCGTACAGCCCCATTGCCCTTACCTCACATTATGCAAATTTGATGGAACGAATGGGTAATAACGGTTTTTGTGGTTCCTTGACGCACACAATCTTCTTGATCATACCCAAAGTGGGTTTTAGGCATGGCAGACGTACAACTGATCATTTGGTCCACGTATATCTTCTATTAAAAGGTTTTTGCTAATAAAGAAAGAGCACTCTTGCTGTTTTCTTTAGACATTCAAAAGCCTATGACAGGTTTTGGGCGTCGGGGGCAGTTATTAACTTCAGTTGTTGGGTGTTGGGGGTCGTTGTTAGATGGTCGATGATTTCTTAGTAACCTTATAAAGTCCAGGTCAGAATAATGGCATTTTATCCAACTTTTTGGGTTATTGCGAATGGTGTTCCTCAAGGGAAGTGCCATCAGCCCCCCCCCCAGCCCTTTGATTTTAACATTTTGTTAATGACCTTCCAAGCAATTGTCAAGGGTGTTAAAATTTCCCATTTTGCTGATGATTTGCTGGTGGAAGAGACGTCCCGTAATATTAAAATTTGCCTAGACAAGAAGATCCAGAAAATTTAACACAATATTGTTTAATTGGTGTAAAAAGTCGGGCTTCAATCAAGATTTCTGTTCCTAAACCGTTTGTTTTTTGGTGGTTCCATTACACATAAATTTCCATCCTTCGGTTGATTTAAAGCTTGGGGTCAGCTGTTCTTTTTCCAGAAAAATGCCAATTTCTTGGCTTAATTTTTTGACAGTAATGCTCGACTTGGGCAAAACATGTGGATCAAATTTGTGAAATGGTGTAAGCAGCGTAATTAATCTTTTGAGAATATTGCTGGTAATGATTTTGGTGCTGATGGTAAAATGTTTATTAGGTATTTATAGACTCTGATTAGACCTATCCTTGAATATGGTTTGGACGGACATTTGATTCCGCTTCAAATTATATTAAAAACTAACAGTATTCAGTATAAAGCCTTGAAAATTTGTGCCTGTGCAATATGGCGAACTTCTTTGTCCACCCTAACATGTAGAATGTGGAACCTCCTTGTTGTCCATTAAATCTTATGAAAATCAATCCCATGCATACCTATGGAATACTGTTGGCAAAAGCTTATTCTTTTTTATTAGATTCTGATAGATTTAAGTCGTCAAAACCTTTGACTTAGGGTTTGTAACTTGGCCATGGCATCTTTTTACCAATAAACCTCCTGCTAACCTTATTGTGATTATAGAGACCAATCCAGATTCCACTGCTATGCCATTTGCTAAGTAAAAATCTGAATGTGGCTATCAGAGAGCTATTTCAATCCAAGAATTACGTGGCCCATTTCTTTACATCTCTCATATTTATACTGCCGGTCCTTGATCCTCGTGCTTACCAGTTTTTGGGACGTGGCTTTGTTTCCCAGCTTTTAATATATTCTAAAGGGTTTCGCCTTCCTCCAGGCATCTCCTGTTTCTTCTGCTGAATTAGTGGCAATTTTATGCACTGTGAGTGGCGTGATGAAGTTAACCCTATGATTCTGTATTTTAAGTGGACTGTATTGGTGCTATTATGGCCAGGACACATTTTTGCTCAGAATAAAATTTGTTATTGATATTACAGCCTATTCTTTATTCATTATATGATCAAGGTCTTCTTGTGAGTATATATTGGGTACCAGGTTCACTGTGGCTTGTAATGGTAATGAATGGCCGATTTTGTTGTCAAAAAGCTTCATGAGGAAATTGTTGATATCCTTTGCATTTTACCAAAATCCGATATGAAGCATGTTTCAAAAAAACCTACGAATGATTGGCAGAATATTTTGGAATGAATACAATACCAGTGCTACTCTGAATACTATTTGTCCGATGTTGGTTTTAAAATGGCTTTTTTGGGCCAACATGAGTCGGCAAAAAGTAAGTTATCTTTTCCTCGACTTATACTTGAGTGTTGCAGGTCCTTGACAAGAATTGATGTATTCTATAGGCAATCATCATCCAAATTGGCTTATGTGAATGTAAAGTCCTGATTCTATTCAATCATTTTCTTATGTAATTGCAGTAAATTCACGTGTCCAGAGAGAGATTAAAGCAGCATTGGGTGTTGATTACTACTGGGATTTCCTTCTCATTGAAGTCTTCTTGGAGGTCCTTCTTCACCAGTTGAATGGGTTAATTCCATATATATTCCACTGTAAAGTTAATTGAATGTTTTTGCTTTTCTATCTTTTCCTCGTTCTCTGCTTCTCATGTCCCAGTTGCCTAGGCTTATTGTATTTTTTTTATGTTAGGTGTTAGGTAGGTTAAAGGTATCTGAATCATGGAAAGATCGAGACTTCACTGATGCTATCTTTGGGTTGTCCCTTTGATGGCGGTTCATATATATCCCCATATTTTCAGTATGGGTGGAAACTTGGTTCACATGACTTTTTACCCTCTCTGCACAATGTGGAATTTTTATTCCTCATCCCATGCTTTTGTTTTTTTAGGGTTTTCTACCACTCTTTTGGCAATGTTAATTTTTTGCTCTAATCCTCTTATGTTTTTAATCTCGTTTTTTCTTGGCTATTTCATATCCACGTCCTGGCGTCGATGCTTCTGTCTGTAAATGGCGCCAAATAGTCTTCGTCCCTGTAGCGCCATCTCTTTCAAGCAACCAACCAACCCCATCCATAGTTGAACTATAAGGCGCTCGCACCGTTGATTGCGTACCGCATATGACCCTTTAACAGTATACAAATACACATGGTAAGGAATAGGGCACACTATTTTCCCGCGTACTGGCTACGGGCCTATCACCCCCGATCCGAAGGGTAGTGGTGATGGCCCGTAGCCAAGTACCAATGGAAAATAGTGTGCCCTATTTCCCGATTATAAACCCTGTATTAATTGTTTTATTAAACCGCAACTGTGCCTCTGGGACGAGGTTGTAGGGAACCAGTTTGAACTATTTCCCTAGGGAAAATAGGTTCGCGTAAAGAATCAGCCAATGAGATAGCATGATGTATGTTCATGATATTCATGAGGTGTAATAACCATGTTGTAACATGTTCGGGAGGCCTGGTATCTGAAATAGGTCGGCTGACTGTTACCCATGGGCATTGTTGCCATCGAACGCCAAAAAAATAAAAATAAAATAAAAAAAAATAAAAAATGAAATTAAAAAAAAAAAAATTAATTTGATTTTTTTTTTAACTTTGGATTTTTGTTCGATTTGTTTTTAAGAATTTGTTTTTATAACTTTTTTTTTAGAATTTTTATTTTAAAAAAAGTAAAAAATTTTTTGTTTTAGAAATTTTTTATTTAGATTTTATTTTTTTTTTTAAATTTTTTTTTAAGAATTTTTTTCTCTCCGCAGATTTTTTTTTTTTTTGTTGGATTTTTTTTTTTTTTAATATTTTTCACTTTTGATTTTTTTTTTTGGCGTCGTCGTACGATAAAAAAAAAAAATTGGAATTGAAAAGAAAATTTTCTTTTCGCTATATAACTAGCTGGGGATACAAATACCGGGAACAAGCCACGGGAGGAGAGTTACTGGCCGGAGACGAGTCCTGTTTTTGTTCTGCTTTTATAATGTCAGTGTTGCATTCATTACTTTCGCATCATTAGACTACCCCCACACAATTGGCCGATGAGTGCCTGCAGAAGTGGGGCTACCTGGAAGCAGAACAGGACTACACAATGCAATAGAACATGTCCTTGGTCTGCCCGGAGTCAACAATGCACAGACAAGAACCTTGCTGAAAGTGAAGCAGCCATACGCTTCTGTAGCCTGTAAAGCCTATACATCTCTATGGCTGGATCATATTTTGAGATTGCACTGTGTTTGGACACGATAGGAATCACACCAAATCCTAAAATTGGATCATTTGTGCTGTGTGTTGTGGATTGGGCTTAGGAAACGGAGGCTTTTGCACCCCCCCAATACTTTTTGATGCGGGGGGGGGGGTCCGCTCGATACCCCTAAACCTCCCCCCCCCCATTAATTTTACACTTTTCAACCAAAACCTTTAAAATTCCAAAGCTTTCCCCTCCAGTAACATCCTTGTTCAGCGCAGCGCTCCGCCATTCGCGAAGGCCAGCGGGGGCCCCAATCCTGAAATTTCTAACCAATGTTCATCACAGAAAAGGTAAAGCTTTTTTGTGAATTCTTGTTTGGCCACCCTTGACTTCATTGTCCCCTAACTCACTGACAAAAGAAACTGTGTATGATGTGGCGAGGTAAGTGGTCGGTCAGGGGCGGCGTGCTCCGGATGGTAGGGGGCACTGCACCAGTATCATTACACTGGATCAATAACCCAGTGTGTGCAAGAAAGCCAATTGTTATAAGCCAATAGGTCCCCCTTTTTCTTTTCTTTTTTTCATATAAGGGAACACCATAATTCCAAGGCTGCCAATTCCTTTATTTTTTCCTTTCCCCGAAAAACAACATCAATATAGCCACTTTATTTCCAAATTCACCAACGGACACTTAAACAATGGGAATAATTTGAGCTAATTAATAGTATCACATCCATTTGTCAATGTAACTCCTTAAGCACTTTAAATAATTGAGCCCCAGATAATATAGCTGACAATAATAGACCAAACATTCCTCTAGTACTCTTGATGTCTAATATGTATGTTATATGGGGGTTATATGGCAGGTTTGTTAACCCAAGATCTCGGAATGGCTGCATCATGCAGTCAATAGAGATTTTTCATTTCACAAATCCCGGCGATATTGGTAGAGTAGTTATACTAATATCATAGCCCTCTACTGGGAAATAATCTTTATATAAAGAACCCTTTCTGTGTAGTTACGACTTCGTCCACCCAACGGGTTTCTACTTAATTCGACCGTCCGGGGGTGGGGGGGGGTAAAAACCCACCCCCGATTTTTCGTACATAAGGGACAAACATCATCTTGTTTGGTATATCACTGTGTAGCTACACATGTCCTTTCTTCAAATAAAGTTACAAACATATAACGTTTAACTATGACGTCATAGTGACGTCCATAACTGTGAGTTTATATAATAGAAAGTATACACAATAATTAAAAATAAGAAAATGATTACAAAATATGTCAGTATTTGCTTATAGTAGCATCATAATTAACAAATACCATTTTGGGGGGCCATTTTACACATAAGTTCTAAGCAGGCGGCAACCCCCACCCCCCACACACCACGCTTCCGACTTTTACTTTAACCCCCTTTTACCGCACAGCCTCGTAGTCTCCTTTTTTTTTTTTTTCTCTAAACTGAACCGCAAAGGATGAACTTACAATTAAATAAAAGCCATAGAAATATTATAGTCCTGTACAGACCTTTTCAAATGAGGTTTTTTTTGCAGAATGTGCGCAGATGCATTTTCTGACGGGGGAAATTTGGGGCCTTTTCCATATAACAACTGTACTAACGGTCAGTTTTAGTGGAAAGGTTGACGGGGCGGGGGCAATTGGGCAAGGGTTCTGAGCTGGGGAGCACTCGCCCGGCCCCTCCCTGCCACTGCCCCTGTTATACCACGGATACCACCCGTTCCCTGGACAATCACTGTACTAAATGCAACTGGGTCTAACAGGATTAAGGATCAACAATAACAAGTTGTAATTAATAACCCGTCGAGAAAAAGGAATTTCTTGTTTGGGAAAAAGAAAATAGGTTTATAAGTTGGGTGGGGGGGGGGGGTAAGAAGGTAAGGAGATAGCGGGTTGGTATCTAGGAACCACTCGTTTCACAAGACTATTGAGAAATTAAGAAGTCAGCTTTTTCATTAAGCTAAGGGGTTCAAATTGTGACGGTCAAAGAGGCTTCAAATAAAGATACTGTGCCGGCTTTTCATTTCATCGCCCCATCCACAACAAACAGGCAAATGATCAGGATTTTTTGTGGGTGAGTAGACAGTCTAATCTGAGCGAATATTGCACGAATTTAGTTATGCACATGCATAGCCTAATACAACATTCATAAGGGCATAGCTAACAGTAATAGCATACCCCATGCCACGGCCAGGGCCATGGGCACAGCAGTCAATAACAAAAACAGCGAACGCTCGTCTCCCTCCGTGGCTTTTTTCCGGATTTGTAATCCCCAGCCCATTTATATAGCGAAAATTTGATTTTCGGTTCCCTCACATCCAATTTTTTTTCACACACGCACGTACCAATGACGCCAAAAAAAAAAAAATCTCTACAAAAAAAAAAAAAATCTAAAAAAAAAATCTTTAAAAAAAAAAAAAAAAAAAATTAATTCTAAAAAAAAATTAAGAAACATTAAAAAAAAAAATTAAATTCTAAAAAAAATTTAAAAATTTTTTTTTAAAAAATCTTTAAAAAAATTTAAAAAAAAAATTTTTTTAATTTTCATTTTTTTTTTTTTTCATTTTTATTTATTATTTTTTTTGTTGTCGTCGATGGTAACACACCCGTAGACAACACCGTGTACCAATCGACGCCACAAAATTAATTTTATATGAAGCGATGTTTTGAACACCAATCCACAACTATGCCAATGGTTCAACTCCTTCTTTGCCCATTTGGACTACTCTAAACCAAACAATCCTCTCTAAATCATGACTAATGAACTACATGGAATAATATTAATTTCCCACCGCATTCATTTTTCTTTCTCCTACTTGACATTTTGAATAGCCTTGAATTTATAATTTTTTGTTTTAAAACTGTTTAAAATTCTCAATTCCGAAGTTTAATCGGATTGTTCGTTTTGAAGCTTTTTATGACCTGAAACCTGACGTTTAATCAAATCAGGCAAAGAAATTATGCTTTAACCAAGGTTCTCGTATTAACCTTCTTTTATATTTACCCCGTGCATTTGTCCCGGATAAACATAAAATTGCAGCGTGGTACCAATTTCATAAATCTGTATACTTAAATACCTTTAGCAACTATAGGCCATTCAATTCTGCCTATTTTTTTTTATTCTTGAACGTATTGTGTATAACATCTCTTTAATTTTTATTTCCATTTTGAATTTACCTTCATGACGTCCAATTTGTTTTCCGTTCAGGTAATCTTTCGTACATGGCAATCCTAGAAGCCTATAATGAAATAACATCCTGTCATGATAATCAAAAAGTATGTTTTGGGTATCTTTTGGACCTCTCAAAGGCATTCGAGACCATAAACCATGAAATTCTTCTGTCTAAACAAACTCATCCCTATGGTATTCGCGGTACTGCCTTTGAGTGGTTTAAGAATTGTCTAACCAACCCCAGAACTCAATTTCAATTTCACCAAATCTTTGACAATTACATTCACCATCACACACGACTAAGTGGGGGACCACAAGGCTCAATTTTTGGGGTCCCCTCTTTTTATTTCATGATAAACGCTATTGTTTTTCTTCAAAATTCTTCTCTTCCTCCATTTTACGGAGATATTATCATCACAGAACGACTTTAGAGTTCTAGTCACAAAATAAACCTGACCTTATTCCACGTTTCACTTGTTCTGAGCTAACACATTGTGATTGAATTTAACACTTAAGCCAATATCAGCGATTTTTTTAAAATGTAAACAAATCGCGCCCACCCCCAATTTTTCATCAAAGTCCACTTTTTTGCACTGGGTTTTGGAAAAGGTTGTAGTAACAAACCCCTGCAAGTGGTAAGCTTAACGCGCCATATTTTTCAAGAAAATACGATTTTTCTGCATTGGTGTACTTACTAAAAGTCGGGATCGGACTTTTATTAGCCAAGACTAACTCTAAGCAATTAGAGACAAAATAGCATTTTGAATTGTGAAAAAAAATGACTGGTAGTGCGCTGTAATAAGTGGTCAAGGTGATTGGGCACGCCCGTGGTCGTCAAGGGGAGGGGGGGTTCCCTATGGACCCTAACCTAAAATGGCATTTCCTAGGAATATTTCAATAAAACTCACCACTTGTCAAGACTACTCTTAAAGATAACCAACAAAGAAAGAAAAAAAAATGAAAAAAATTGTTCGACTTAGAAATAAGGGCGAAAACATGGATCTTCATGAGCACCATTTTAATCGAAAAGAGGCATTGTTTTTTAATTTTCTCAACACGATGCGCTACAAAATTAAACTACTAGTGGTTTTATGTTAAAGGGGGATGGCCGATTTAAGGATATGGGTTTTCATCTTGATAGATTGGGCCTTCACCTAAAACCCCACCTGTAAAGTTTCGCGCCGATATATCAATGCGTTTCATGTAGAGCAGAAAACGTGATTTCGAAGCCCATAGAGTATGGTAAATTAATATTGGTCGACCAAATTGGGTACATTTTCGCTCTTACTTCCAACCAAATCTTTGGGCCTAAAGTGCACAGGGTAAATGAGAAAAATAGTAGCTTCTCCTGATACCAATGTGGACCACTTCCGGTAAATCTGGGCTCCTGGGGACGAGGCTATTAAACAGGGCGATCGGGCCTATGGCCTTTAAGAATGGTCAAATTTAAATTGTTTAGCAAAAACAGAGCGTGTTAGATCAATTTAGTATTTAACTAAGCCGTATTCAGCGTATTATTTACCAGAGGGTGTTGAACCAAGCCGCCATATATGACATGTAATATGCATAGACTGTAAGTACAAATCAGTCAGTACTTAGGGATATAAAGTGTTCAGGAAGCTAGAGGAACACAAACATTCATAATCTGCTAAAAATCCCTAAGTACTACACTTTGTGGGGCGTAAAATGAGTGTAAAAGTCAGCGGTTTTTATGTGTTAAGAATAGATTTTGGTGGGATCACCATGATCCTATTGAGATGAAATTTCCTAAAATGAGTGCATTGTGGGATTGACTTCAAACACCCTCTGGTATTTACCATTCAAGAGATTACGGTCAAAATACATAATCTTATATAATTCAAGAATCCATGTATGTATGCCCTCTACCATGTATAATATGTATGTTTGTCACTCGATCACGCCTCAGTTTTTCGTCAAATTCGCCAAATTTATCAATGACAGTTTACATAGTGAAGTGCCCTAACGGACGCTTTTCTCAATGATAACGTTACCAGTCCACAGTACAGGAATAACCACCAGAATCAACGTCACCCTTATGGGAAAATGATTTTTGTAATGGGTGTAGCCCGTTGGTGGTCGGGGGGGGTGTTCCATATGGACCCGACGCCGTAGCTCTGCAACGGGGACGCGACTTTCTTGCGCACACATGCCAAAAGCTTGACAATTAACAAGACAACGGCGCCGTGTTTAGAAATTAAAACACTTTTATAACATATTTACGCACCACGTTCTAAACATTGAATGGTCGTTTTAAATCTCAACCACCTATACCTAAACATGTTTTAAAATCTAAACAGGTTTAGGGATTGAGGTATAAGGTGTTTATACATGTGAAGCCAATTGTTTGGGAATTAAACAGGTCAAATCTCTAAACACTAATTCGCACCACGTGCAAAAACATGTTTTGGCATTACCCTCCTTTATTGCTGATCTAAAACACTCACTGTCAAGATATTAATAAACTACAAGTTGCACCTCTTATGTACAAATATAATCAAAAAATTTGTTAGCAGAAAATTTCTCTAAAACTACTTATCAAAACAAATACTATCCATGAGTATGGTACAAGATTACAGACCATCTATTGCACACTGAGATCGCAAGAAATGATCATTAAAACACAAGGTGCACTGCTTCTATTCCAACTACTCGTGCCTATAGAAAATGTTATCGTTAAGTCAAAGTATAAGGGATGATATCAGGTGCCATTAGTAAATTCTTTCTTTGCTTTTAATTTGCTAATGTCGTGAAAAGGTTACTCAGGATTCCATTGTTCCATAAGTTTCAAAGTTCTTTTTTTTTTAAAATCCAAACTGACTTTTTTAAGGTCGTCCAATAGGATAGACCTTGTGGCAGCATGAGATACGTGTGTCGTCGGCGTAGTGAGCCTTTTCTTGTGAACAAATTCACAAAATATCTGGAAAATCTGTAACGTCACACAG